>VXCM01000347.1:149019-333928 GCA_014773175.1 Lucifuga dentata
CCCCCTCTCTCTCTCTCCACGATATCAACTGACTTAAATCTCCACTACAGCGTGTATTTTATCTGGAACATCGTGGAAATATTCCAAACAGACAATAACCAGGGAGACTCCCTGAAGTAACAGAAACAGAAATGAGTTTGAGGATAAATAATGTGTAATCATTGTGACATCAGTGTAGGAACATTGGACAAGTCAGCACTTTCTTTACCTGTATTAGTACCTATATCCATTATATATTTGTATTGTGCACCATAGTATTTCTCTGGTCCAGCCCAATTTAGCATGACTTGATAGGAAATTTTAACTTAACAACTACAGGAAATTTCCTGTAATTTATTTTACATTTATTGCCTTATATGAAAGGCAACTGAAACTGTTTTTTACATTGATTAACAGCTTTTCCACAATGGCTACAACAGGTTTAACAGGACTGCTGCAAGCACAGTACAAACAACCAAATCTCAGTGTAGCTTTCAGTCCTCTGGCAAATATCAGTGGTTACAGTGAGGAGCTTTTGTTCATTTTGGATGTACAGCAAACAGCGAAAACTGGCCTCTAAATACACTGGAGGAACCAATAATTTAAGAATATGGCTGGCCAAACTGATGCTGGAACCACAGCATTAATAATTTTGTATATCTTTTATGTCATAGGTGCTACAGAGGAGCCAGAAGTCATCCCTGACCCTGCTAAGCAAACAGACCGGGTGGTAAAGATCGCGGGGATCAGCGCTGGTGTCCTGGTTTTTATACTGCTGGTGCTGGTAGCCATCCTATTGGTCAAGAAGAGGTGAGTGACGGTCCTTAACCACACCCAGTAAACCCCTGCAGCCCGAACAAACACTGACCACAAATACTATGTTTGTGTGCACAAAGCAGATGTACAAACACACTCACAAAGACACAAACGCGCACTTAAATCCCTCTTCTTGTGTGTTGTTTCAGTATTTGCTGTAGTGTAACACCATCTTCCATCCATCCACCATAAGTGTTGATCTCCCTTCAGAACCATGTTGATCACTTCTTGAAATTTGTTCTGTTTTGAAGGAACCAAATACATCCATGTTGAAATCTTGTATTTCTGAAATTAGAATCTCCTGCTTGGTTGTTGTGTGAGATACAAGATCTAATGTTTTATTTTGTGTCAACAAACTGGACAACAGAATAACTATTACACAACTGCACAGCAAACTACACAGAACTGCTAACTGATCCCAAATACCTTCAAATAAAATGCACATCACATAATTCCAGCACCCACAGATTACAGTCAGCAAGTCAAGGGTAGAAGAAATTTGGAAAAAACAAGAATGGGACAGTTACTTTGAGATAAAGGGAGACCAGATCACAATTCTTGTGTGCATAGGGAAGGAAATTTAGGCAAGAGGATGGAGAATGGGAGTGCTACTGATCAAAAAACAAAAAACACAGATTTAAGCCACTTCAGCACACACATTCCACATTTATATATTTATTAATTTTAAAGATTATTGTGTTAACACAGCTGCAGTGTTTAATCTTCTACTCCATATTATGCTTAAAGAGTAAATTCTACGTTATAATACCTAAATTAATATATATATATGTATATACATATGTAGATATATATATTATAGTCAATAATCTTTAAAATGAATAAATAATAGTCTTTTAGCTTTTCAGTGGATAAAATACAAAGTCAAGAAAGAAACTTTGGACAGAGACTGAAAGAACAATATTTCAGAGTTATGATTTCTCTGTCTGTCTGTGTTTGTCTCTCATCCTTTACTTCTGGAGTATGGTGGAGTGGATTCAGAGGTGGAACCAGCATTACCCTTCGGGGTCGGCTTCTGTTTCATGTTAGCTTTAGGTGAAGGGCGCCACTGTGTGGCAGGCAAGCACATCTACAATACAATAACAGCTGAATATTACAGCTCCTGAACAAAACATCATGTTTCTACCTTTTTGACAACAGATGAACCTATTAACAGTTGTAAAAAAAAAAAAAAAAAAAAAAAAAAATGGAAAATGTGAAACTTCCACATTTTTTATTCCTGTTTAGGCAACAGTGAGCAGCAGACCCTGGTACATCTGACCTTTTGGTCTTGAATGTCCAAATCTTCTTAACACAATATATGTATGGTATTCGTAAAAAAAAAAAAAAAAATCTGCTTTTTCAGCAGATAGAGGATCTCTCTGCATTGAAGTTTTGCGTCTCATCATGTCAAACAGCTTCTCATTAGGAGCAATAGTGGACAAGCTCAGTCAATGAAAAACAATTAGTGGCATTAAGTCACAGTCAGTAATGAACTCTTGCAACCAGGAGACTTTCCTCTTACTGTCCCTGACCACCATGCTTTTATTCTAATTCTCTTAATGGATTCATACAATACATCAGTTCTGCTTTGGTGTAATCGGTAACGATAACCAATGAGCTTTACAGTGCAGAATAGAAATACTTAACTTGCTACTCTAGAACTGAGAAATAATTGTTTCTCTGTGTAATGTCCTCCATTGGAGTCTGGTTTGCACTCAGTAGCCCAATTAAGACATATTTTTACTGAACATTATCTGTCTGTGGAGCATTTTGGCTTTTTGAGAACAGAAATTGTTCAAACAGAAATCCGCTTTTCATGCATTTGAGTTAGAAGTCACTTCCTAATTTGCTAAATGTAGGTGTAACCAACGATGCTTGTTTGGCACTAATATATTTTTAAGCAATGGTACTGAGGTGAAATTGATGAAAAGCTGAGTTATTTTGGGTTAATTTTGTACTTTGACTTTAAGAGAACATATGAGGTTGAACAGCTACAAACATCCATCAGCTCATGACAGCTTGAGAAAGCATAATTTCTTCTCTCTGTGTGGGACAGAAGAATGCCTTTGAGCTCCTTACAGTGAGCTCTAAAAACTTGTTTTAAGTTAAACTGCATTTTTTTGAGCTAAATATTTAAAGGTTGATTTGGAACTGAGTTATTAATATGCTCTGGGAAAATGTTCTGAGTTTTGAATCAAACGATTTACAATTGTTGGTCGACCTCTTTGAGGTTACGTTGACATTGTCTCGTGTTTTCTCTTCCATTAAGGTTTCTGGGGAGATCAATCTTCATTTTCATTGAACAGTTTACAACTTCAGACAATACTGCATCTTTAAAATGGTGGAACATGATGACATTGCAATGACATCATGCTTGTTTTTCAGGAAGCAAGCTGCCTGCTGTTTTAGTTTGGATAGCTGTGTCAGTTTGGACCACATTTTTAATATCCATAGCAGAGATTAATGGTGACTGATTAATTAATTGGCTAATCATGGCTAAATCTATAAGCAGGGCCATCCAGTTACAGTCAAATGCAGCATTAAACTATTGCATGAATATTTTAAATATTATACTTTCAGAAGGGAAAGAATGCATGTTGATAAGTTAATATCGATAGCTCCTGTTATGTTCGTAATAATTCCATGAGTTTTGTTGGTTATGAGAGCATTTAGTTTGAGATTTGAATTTTTCTAAAGAAACAGCCCATTTAAGAATAACAAAACCCTTGCATGACCCTCAAGTCGTAGCCATAGCAATTAAGCAGTGTTTTCTTTGTTTCTGTTGTTGCTGGTTGGGGCAGGACAAGATTGTCCTAATTTGCATATTCATGACCCTGTGTCTCATTCTTTGCTTTCTGATTGGCTCACAACCCCAGGAGGACCTACTATTCATACTCTTATTACCTGTAAGTAAACAACCAATCAACAGTCAGCTCACCCAGCTGTTGTTATCTTACTGGGCGAATTAGTGGCTAGTTGTTGTTATTTTTAAAGATGCAGTATACTTTTTTCAAGACAAAACACATTTTCAGCTCAGACCAACCAGCCAAAGCCATCCTCATTGATGCCCTGCCAGGGTGGGGGGTGAGTTCACTTTCATGTCAGCCAGTTCAGGAGTTTATTTCATTATTTTCTTCATATTTTAACATATCGATCAAATAAAAGATCGAATTTCTTCTTATTTTGCCAATTCTTACCAGATATTGTCAAACTTTTTGGCAAGAGGTTGTCTCATTAACCTTGAGTGCTAGAAACTAGCAAGTTGAAAGTCCGATTCTGTTGGCACACTGAATTTATTGAACTGAAAGTGAATTGACCTCAGCCCTGGCACCCTCTACATGCTCCAAAGTCGCTCTGAAGCAGGCTTCTACAGGCCAAAGTTGGCCATAATGGGCCAAGGCAGAACAAAGCAGGCCTAAGTGGGCCAAAGAGGCCAAAGTGGGATGACACAGGCCCAAGCGTGTTATTTGAAAAAAGAATGCTGCACTTGTGACTTGTAGCTCTTTGTGTGCATGTAGTCATGTGATCATCCATCCGCCCATCAAGTCACAGGTATCGTGGTACCTCTGCTACACGTCTCTCTTTCTTGTCGGTGGATCTGAACCGGTTTGTTTCCTGTTTGGGACACGTGGCCTCTTATTTTATTTAGTTCGTTCTTATGATGTTTTTTTTCTTCTGTGGTGGACAGTTCCTGCTCTATTCTCTCTCTTTGTGGCTGTCAATGGCTATAACCTGAATGAATCTTTATTCCCTCATTTGCACTTCAAGAAATAGTGAGTCCATCTATTTATTTAGCATCTAATTATCAAGATAGAGATCCATTCTAGTTACACCCTTCTCGCTGTGGTTACTTTTACTCTCTCTCTCTCTCTCTCTCTCTCTCTCATGTATCATCACGGCNCTTCTCGCTGTGGTTACTTTTACTCTCTCTCTCTCTCTCTCTCTCTCTCTCATGTATCATCACGGCATATAAAATCTTTAAAAGTATACATCTACCAGTCATGCACACAGATCTACACACAAACTCACAAACACCTACACTGCAGTATGTTGTACTGGTCAGTACTTTCAGCTGTTTTCCCGCTGGGTGTGTGAGTGTGTGTGTTATGTGTCCACATGGTCTTTAGCGGTGGAGTTGGTGTGATTTGGGGTGAAGAGGTAAAACATACAAGGAAACACAGCATGTTTTCTGTCTGTCCACTGGGACAAAGTAAGTCAGAGCCGTACATTCTATCAGTTTGGCAACAGTCGCATATTGATTTGTTAATCAATCTCTGCTTTCATCATTATTGATTTCATCTGCAGCCTTTTTGTGTCCCAGCAAGAGAAAATTTTTAAATTCATGTTGGGACTCAAAATGCTTTGCAAGTGAGTGGCTCATTTTAAGCAGCGCTAAACAAACATGATATTATGTTGCTTACCTATTGAGATGTTGTCCGAACTGTTGTGTGTCTATGGCTCTGGATTCAGCTACAGTTCCTGCATGCTCTGTCATGCTCAACATATGAAGTCCTCTGCAGTTACTTTTCCTGGAAATGTATAGATGGCACATGCCATCATTAGACTGCACCTCAAAAGGATAGCTTACCCTTTAGACATTTAAGTTGTTGATTTTCTTCATCAGAATGAATTGAAAGTAAATGTAAAGCAAGAAGAAAAACTCACACACTGAGTTGCAGGCTCCTAAGTTGAGGCTTTATTTAGTGCAACGTTTCCACCAATAAGGTCTTCCTTAGGCAAATATCTATGCAGTATAGACAAGTTAGTAAATAAATAAGTAAACGTAAAACCTCTTTATTTATAACATGACATCAGCCTCTGAAGAAAAATAACAGCTTAAAGGTAAAAATCCAAAATTCCTTCAAGATATCCTTCCTAAAAATGGTGTCTCTCATTATGCTGAACTTACTATGACATGACCTTGGGTTCCTGTGCTACTAATATAATATGATAACTCCCCTGTGGTACTTTGCTCGGTAAATGGTTTTCCCTCGACTAATGTAGACATAAGTCATTCCCCGACTGTTGTTATAGTGGGATTTTTCCTAGTTTTGCTGTCAGATGAAAACCAAATATTTCATATTATGGTGGAGGTGTTTTTGTTTCTGCTTCATGCATTTTGGAAGCTTTCATCTGGCAGCATCTTTGCTACCTGTAGGTCATTTTCCCTGTTCTGTATTAGCTACTATTTCCCTCATGCTCCTATAGCTGAGCCTGCTGTCTTACATGCAGCCATTTACAAATTACCCTCCCATCTCTCCTCTTGCTTGTTCTCTCCACTTTCCTTACTTCCTCTCTTTTCTCCCTCCCCAATTTTCTTCGTCTTGTCGGTTTTGTCTAGAATCAGTAGCCTGCAGCCCACAGCCATGCTAGTGTTGCCAACAACAAACATAACATAGCACCCACTTTGTGCTTAATCATACTCCTCTTAAAAACTATTCTTTGCAAGGCAAAGCTACGTGTGATCTGCAGGCCAGCTGATGTTTGTATGTGTATATTTGTTGTCTGATTTTTGTTTGTCTCTGCCTTTGACAGGAAACTGGCAAAGAAACGCAAAGATGCCATTGGAACAACGCGGCAGGAAATGACTCACATGGTGAACGCCATGGACCGCAGCTATGCCGACCAGAGCACTCTGCATGGAGACGACCCCATGGCTGTCACCTTTATGGACACTCACACATACAACAACAGATGTAGGTTCATTAACTGGGGCTTAGTAGTAGTAGTAGTAGTAGTAGTAGTAGTAGTAGTAGTAGTAGTAGTAGTAGTGGTACTAGTAGCAGTAGTATTAGTAGACAGAGTAATATTAACTGTGAATTGCAACTGTTGAAGCCCACCAAAAGTCTCCTAATTTTCTCAACAGCAATTGCTAAGCCGGTCAGTTAATGAATGAACTTGGAATCTAATCACTTGTTTCATTCTATTCCATTCTAACACGTTAAATTCCCAAAATGTATAATTATCTATTCTCTCCCCTGAACAGAGTTTGGTTTTCCAATCCTGTTCAGTGATTCTAGTTGAGGGAACTCAATTTTCTTAGTTTATAAGCCTGGAAACAACCATTCAAACATTGATTTAGCTGAGACAGATACATCCTTGGCCAATCAGCAACAGTTCTGAGATGATGATATCACACTTTCAATCACAAAACTTTATGAACAAATACTGTTCGGCCTATTGTTCGGCCTTTCCAAAGCCTACTTGTAATATCTTACAAGTAGGCTTTGGAAATGCACCTATTTGCTGCCTATAAATTATTCCAAATCAAGTTTAAATGGAAAGTTTAGGAACTAAATTTTTGCCAGCTTGAATATTGAAAGTAAAGAACAAAGGCAGCTCAGAAGCAGTAAGACTCCAGTCATGCATAGAAAGGCTTTGTGTTCATGTCAGAGCGAAGTAGAGAGTTGCCAGTCATCTGTTCTGCAGGCTACTTTAAATAATCTTTGTATCGAGCTAATTAATCCATGGCCTTGCCAGGGCACAATGAGCAAAGAGAAAAGATGGCTGTAGCAGGTTATGCATTGCTCATGCAGAATGATTTGTGAGGTGTCAAATGGTTCTTAGCAGATTTTGTTTTTAGCTTTTCCCGGATCCTCGTTCACAATGGGAAGTAAACCTGAAATATCGACTTGTTCCTCATCGTGTTTCCTCCCACAGTGCCCAATGATCCTCTGGTTCCTACTGCGGTGCTAGGTGAGACTTGGCATGGTTAGATACCGTACGTCACCCTTATCACCACCACTGTAGTGATCACCCATTGTCATAACATCTTAAAGCCCTTGTGTTTGTAGCCCTGTGTTGTGTATGTCTGTGTATCAGTATATACTGTAGGTCATGTTTTTTGTTTTTTGTTTTTTTGTGTGTGTATAAATGACCATGACTGTGACAAACATGGTTGGAGTCAGGTTACATCCTGTGCTTTGACCTCTGCCATGTTTGCATTGATGGACTCACAAAAAGTCATCGATAGTTTGTGTCTGAACTTTCATCCATGATGATGTCCCTCATTTACAACATAGAAAAGTTGGTTGTTTAAGTAAGTTAGGTACCCATCAAATTTTTGCAACACTATGTTTACATGCACAGTAAAACTTTGGTTCTACTGAGATTAAGGCAATAAATTGAACACTATAATTATATTCTGAGTAACAGATTATGTGATCTTAGATGTGATTGTGCAAACCTAAATTATATGATTGTAAATGGATTTACTTGAGAATGCAAATGATCCATTGGCTTATAGTGCATACATTTCCTCACCTAGCATGCTTCCCCTAGTAAGCTGATTAAGCAACGATTCATGCATATTCTGCGAACGACAGAATCCTATTCACTCCATTTTATACATCTTACTCCACATTTTTGACCTAGTACATACAAAAATCAGAGTGCATGTAAATGTACTGACTGTGGCAATTCAAAGTAGCTGTTTTTATTTTTGGTTGACCAGTTCTGGATTGGAATGATTGTATGAGCATAAGATAACATTTTGCTTATCTAGTGTGTTTCCGCTGCCTAGTGCCAGCAGCTCTCTGTGAGTAACATGGCTGGTACTTCAAACTCCAGCAACCAAACCACTTCCAATGATCTTTGGGCTTAATGTTTGCCAGTCCCAACCATGGTTTTTGTTTCTTGATATTCACAGTAATTGCCATCATTCCTCCAGTAGAAACGTCATTATTTCCCCAGAAGATTTGTTTTAAGTTTTGCCATTTTACATATGTCTCAAAAATAAGAGTAATTGATGCTTAAAAGGAAGAAGACATTTTGTTACATCGCCACTGCAAAATGATTGCAGATGAAAACTGTGGCATCAAGTGAAAGTGAAGATCTTAGTACCTACAGAGCTGCTTCTCTGTGTTTGTGCATTGAATCCTGAAGTCTCCTTTACTTACCATCTGTGATTTCATAGAAATGATCCTCATTCACTTGACATGTTTTGCTGCTGATGTCTTAGTATGAATGTCTGAATCAACAAAGCTGTAGTTTTTGCCAAGTTGGATGAACTTTAGATCTAACACCAGAGTTCGCTGAAGTGTGTTTGTCTTTTGTCTTGACCAGTGTTGACAAAGCCACACACTGTAGAGTTCTAACATGCCCTCAAGGCCAGAATTACTCCCCACTATGCTCAATGCCACCACACTGTGTTAATTAACTTCCTGTTCCTCAGCCTCTAATTTGGAGTGAAGGCTGCAGTTACAACATGTCTCAGCCAATCACATCACAGAATAGAAAGAAGTAGCGGGAAGTAGTGAATTAAGAGGCAGTGTCAGGTCAAGTTTACTCTTAATTGGCCTGACAAGGGTTTAACAAACCTTCAACAATCAGTAATGAGCTAACATGTCCTCAGAGCAGAGAAAAGTATCAGCTGGATGAAATAAACAGTGTCAGTTAATAAACAGCTTTGAAGATGAAATCATTCGGTTGTAACTTTAAGCTAGTCCATTATTCAGCCTGTCAGTCTGTGTGTTTGTACTGCCACCTCGCATTATCCCCATTCACTGCAAGTCTGCAACGACATGATCCATTCATTTCCTGGAATAAAAAAATTGCCACTGTCCTAATATCTAAAACGAAAAGATTTCACGCAACTAATTTTTTCTTGTGATTGTATACAGTGTAAATTCTACTTTAAATAATACCACAAATAACTACATGAGCCTATTAAAACCACTCGCAATCTACTACACTCACTGTAGGACAGATTGATTTCTCACCTGGATCAAATGAACTGAGCTGTTTTATTCTTAAATGAGTGACATTTTTGATTTGGCAGTTCTGGATATAAAGAGATGCTTGTGTAAATATTTCAGCCATTAGCTACTCAAATAAAGAGTCTTGAATTGTGACAACCACTAGAGGACATTTCTATAGATTTCCAACATAGTGGAGATTTGCAGCTCATTTGAAATGACCTGTGGTGTTGTGTATTTTATATTACTTTAGTGTTTCATTATCAAGCTTTTGTTGGTCTTGGTCTGGTCACCCACTGTGACATTATCTTCTCCTTTGTTTTATCATACTGACCAAAGCTATCAAACCAACCTTTATTCAATGTGTAGCCTCTGACCAACAAACCTTTGCTCTTCTTTTTTTCTGCTGCTTTGACCTGTAGTTCCTATCACAGGTAAGTATAGACAGAAGAAACATGCTGTCTAATGGTTTGTTTGAATTGTGGATAATGCAGAATTTACTTAAAGAAAAAAAGCACCAACTCTTCTTTGGGGAAGATCGTTAAAAAAAAGGGTCTTGTACCCAATTGTTTTGTTGCTTTTATATAGATAAATGTATCTCGCAAAATCAGTTTCTTGGGTACTGAAAAATGAGTATACTTCATTTTATTCAGTAGAAAGCCTTTTGCTGTATGAGTACTTTAAAATGTCAATGCATCTCCGACAGTATAAAATATTACGTTTAGGGATCGTAGACCAAAGGCATTACAAGCAAGCAATGAAATGTTCAGCAGATTCGTGACCCTGACCAGTTTTCTTCCCTGCTACAGATGAGAACCACAGTGCTTCTGCAGCAGAGAACAGCAGGCTTCTGGATGTTCCTCGGTATCACTGCGAAGGAACCGAATCTCCATATCAGACGGGACAACTCCACCCTGCCATCAGAGTGGCTGACCTCCTACAGCACATCAACCTGATGAAAACATCAGACAGCTACGGCTTCAAGGAGGAGTATGAAGTAAGTATATTCTTATTGGTGCTGCTAGCAGAAGGAATAAGTTGCAAACTCTTCACATCGATAGAACTACATCCAGTAAGACAAATCCATAGCTCCTGAGCTGATCTGGATTTTTTTTGATCAGTCCTTTACTTCCTTAATATGTTTATGTCAACAAATTTGAGTTTACCTGCCTACACGCCAGGTTAGATGTATCCACGACGTTACAAGGGTAGTGAGCGAGTGGTTGGGATCCAAAGCTTTTCTTTTGAGTCTCATTTTTAATTCCTTACCCAATGTTGGTGATACAGAGTTTCTTCGAAGGCCAGTCGGCCTCCTGGGATGTGGCCAAGAAGGAGCAGAACCGTACCAAGAACCGCTATGGGAACATTATAGCATGTAAGAGCTGCACAATTCAAGTAACTGTAACCTGAACTGGAGCCATAACTGTAATGTACACTATTCAGTCAAAAAGCAGTGATGTCACAGTATAAATAACTTCTACATACTTTTTGTTATGGCATAATTATAGAACACTAAATTGTGTTTTTCCCTAAACTGTAGCGTGTGTTTACTTTCTTTCTGTATGTTTGATCGATGAAAGAAATACTGTATCTGTGTTGATGCCATTTGCAGCCTTGAACTAATTTTCTCTGTATTTTTAAATCTCTTTCTCTCCACACCACTGTCTCTTTCTGTCTCTTTCTTTAGATGATCATTCAAGGGTTATTCTCCAGCCCATAGAAGATGACCCCTCCTCTGATTACATCAACGCCAACTACATCGATGTAAGTGGAAACGCATCGAATGCTACTATTGGCTCCCAACGAAACCAACGAAACCACACTCCCTCGCTCGTATGTCAGGCCTCTATTGACCTTTATTGCGTCTTCCAGTCACTCATCTTGTCATTTAATGCATCCAGCCATCGTGTCTTTCACCCAACGTGATCGAGAATGCTCATCCATCCATCGTGAAATCGTCTTTTCAGATGCTTGTGTGTCACTGTATTGATTCATCCTGCCTTACAGCCCAGATTTACTTTTACGGTTTAGATGTTTAGACAAGGAAATTTTGTGTTAATGACTTACAATACGACTGATTTACTGCTTAAATTGACTCATTTGGAGTTACTTAATAATGCATAGATATCACTATATGGCACTAAAACCTGTACGAAGATGGAATTTGTCAATGGCTTTTACTTGACTCACAGCTCCTCAGCCCATCCATCATTTAACTGGGCCATCCATCCATTCATCAAATTTATCTGTTTATTCAATTCTCTGGCCATTCACACCATCTACCTGTCATCTATCCATCTGTTCCCATTTTTTCACGTCTTCACTGTTCTTCCACCTTTACAACAATCATCTTCATGTCAGTTTCTCACATTGTGATGTTTAAATGCTAATGATGCTCATAGAATGCTCTGCTTTATTATTATTAACTTCCATTTGAGCTTTTACATGCATGCAGTTGCTTACATTAAGCTAGAACTAGGAGGATAGAAAGGACACTTCCATGTGCACCTACTCAGTAAATTTTGCTGTGTTGAATTAACACTGTAAGAATTGAATGGGACCAAATTTGGTCCCACTGAATGAATGGAAGAATTGAATGGGACCAAATTTGGTCCCACTCAATTTGGTCCCACTCAATTCTTACAGTGTTAATTCAACACAGCAAAATTTACTGTGTAGTTAATCTCTGTTGGTGCAGCTAAGATGCTATCACAGAGCTGCTGTTGTGCAGGAAGGAAACGAGAATGAGCTAGAAAACTATAATTTCAGAATTTTAACTAAATGTGTTATGAAATGGCATTGTGGACATCTTTGGGTTAGAGACCACCGTGGCCGAGAAGTGGCCAAATGAAATTAGGCATGATACATGAGGCATGATACATCCTTTCTATTCATTCTAATTTTATGTTTCAAACCACTTTTTTTTTCTGCATGTCCTGTTCAAACTCCCATTTCGTCAATGCAGCTTTTCTTTTTCTGATTGACACTCACTGACATTGTTGTGCTTTCTTTCTTTCTTCCACTCGTTCTTTCTGCCTGTGGCTTGGGCTATAGATTTGGCTGTACAGGGATGTAAGTATCACTGTGGATTCTTTCACTCCCTCCACCTTACACCTGCTCATCCATTCACACACCCATGCTTACATGTATCCAGTCGTGTGTGCCTGTTTCTGCATACAAGCGTTGAGCTGCTGAGGCCTGTTGATGCATGGAAGAATCAACCCCTCTCACCTCCCTTCAATCCTTCCATGCGTGCTGTATATGTGCATAGGCGTGCTTCCTGTTTTCACGGTATCACCATCAGCATGGCCCATACATGCCTGATGGTTGTCATAGCAGCGTGTGTGTGTACCTTATAATTCTCTGAGCAAAAGGTATAAGTTGTTAAGGTGAAGGGCAACAATGCAAAGGGATCTGTACTTTTTACCAATTTGTCTTAATTTGTCTTAATTCCTTCACACTGCATTGATGAGATGACCAAACATTCTACATATCAGCTATCTTTATATTTATTCATTTTCATAGCTACACAGTATTAATAAATTACCTTGAAAGAGATACACTATATCTTCAAATAATTTGATAAACATTTCAATTAAAATCTTGGAATTACTCCATGAAATGAAAAATGTTTCGGATTTTACAGATGAGAGCAAGCTTGAAGATTTGTTTTGGCAGTCATTTTACAAATATAATAAAGTGGTTGTCTTCAGATGAGTCAGTGGTCTGTTTTTAAGTGACACATGCATTTTAAATGCAGATTTAATTTTTGTGGTTGTTATTTTATGGTTTTGTACTGTTTTCTCAGGGCTACCAGAGACCGAGTCACTACATTGCTACTCAGGGTAAGATACAGCACATCTACTAATATATACAAACTATACAGATAAATGCTGTTAGACATTATGTTACAATTCAAACATTGTCATGCAAGATACAGAAGAAAAATTCATACTTGCCTGTACTTCATTCCTGGAAATGCTCAATATGTGTCTGTGTGTAGGCCCCGTTCACGAGACAGTGTATGATTTCTGGAGGATGGTGTGGCAGGAGCAGTCGGCCTGCATCGTCATGGTAACCAATCTGGTGGAGGTTGGAAGAGTACGTTTTTCTTTTCCTTTTTCCTGCACTCTGCTGTGTTTACTTCTGTGCAAGATGGTGTCTCAGTGCTTATCATCATTTTAATTTTAATTGCCTCGCAAAAATTACTCTGACACTTTGACATTTTCTAATTATGGTACATTATTTTAAATTGCAATTTGTGATGTTATTTTCATCTGGGAAGTCTTGGTGCTGCATTAAGTAAAGTTTTATGAACTTTTTATAATGTTTGTGTCTTATTAAATTATGTGTTCAATGAAATTTTTAACAGGTAAAGTGCTATAAGTATTGGCCAGATGATGCAGAGGTGTATGGAGATTTCAAGGTGACATTTGTGGAGGTCGAACCCCTGGCTGAGTATGTGGTTCGGACATTTACGTTGGAGAGGGTAAATTTCCTTATTTGCATTTATCCAGAACTCTCTGTGCTGTTTTGAATATGTGTTGAACATCCTTAGTGAGGTGATTGTTGTTAAGGTTTTGTTTGTGTGTTTAAACATTTCCTAAGTCGGACTTAAATTTCAGTTGATGACTAAAAGGTGTTTTTTTTTTCTTTTCTTTTTTTGTTTTATTTCCTCAGCGTGGTTTCAACGAGGTGCGGGAAGTCAAGCAGTTCCATTTCACAGGCTGGCCCGATCACGGAGTTCCATATCACGCCACGGGACTTCTTTCTTTCATCCGCAGAGTTAAAATCTCCAATCCTCCCTCTGCTGGGCCAATTGTGGTTCACTGCAGGTATGAACATACATACAGATTTCTTTGGTGTGACTGGAAACTCTTCATTAAACATTACACAAATAAATACTGATTCATTATTGGTTAATAAAATCTCTCTGTGTCTGTCTCTGCAGCGCTGGAGCAGGACGTACAGGCTGTTTCATAGTCATCGACATCATGTTGGACATGGCGGAGAGAGAAGGCGTAGTCGACATCTACAACTGCGTGAAGGCTCTCCGCTCCAGAAGGATCAACATGGTACAGACTGAGGTGACTACATTACCCATCATCCATCTGCATCCACATACATCCATGAGACCCAGCCGGCAACACGGTACAGGCTGTGGTGACCATCCACCTACTCACGCCATCTACTTCTGTCATGTCACCACATAAACACTGTTCAAATATTCAGTCATTTTTTAATCATAGTGGCCTGATTAAAGCTTAAATTTCTTAATTTGTTGTTATTACAGTTCTGTTAAGATATATTTTTAGATTTAAACTGAACCAAATGTGCAATTTTAAATGTTACTAGAAGTTTCTGAACCCATTGAGCATCAACACCAAACACCAAACCTGCAGGTTTTAGCTCATTTATCGTATTGTTTGTTGACTCTCACCCACCTCCCACCCCACCCCCACAGTCCCATCAGTGTCCCCTGATGATTCTACATACACGACAAAGCTCAAAGACTTTAGTTTTGGTTATGCAGGAACCTCAAGCGCCACACTTCACAGATTGTGTGTCCACGTTGTTCAGCATTTTACAAGTTACATTATCATACTACCATCGCACGCACTAAAATATCCAATCTGGACAAAACTTGTGTCATCCATCAGCACAATCACACCTCTCGGTTCATTTTCTGTTCATGGAATTGAAGCTGCGTAACCTTTGCTGCTCCACTTCCATGATGGCCACCATCTCATCCACAGCTCCACCCCCCATCAGCCATCATCACTCACTCAGTGTCTGCTCTCACTTTCAACTTGTACCACAGTGTTTGTGTTATCGGTGTGGTGAGATGTGTGTTCAAATTTAGCAGTGTGTCTATTGTTGAGTAAGAAGTCTCTGTGTGTCTGTGTTAGTGTGTGTGTATTGATAATACGCATGTCTTGGATTATATGTATTCAGGAGCAGTATATATTCATCCATGACGCCATACTGGAGGCGTGTCTTTGTGGAGAAACAGCCATACCAGTCTGCGAGTTCAAGGCTGCTTTTTATGAGCTGATCCGCATCGACTCCCAGACCAACTCTTCACATCTGAAGGATGAATTCCAGGTAACGTCTCATCGTAATGAGCAACTTCAAATGCTCGACCTCAGCTTCTCGCTTGACTCTTAACCCTCAGCGTTACAACAGCACCACAGGGCTCTCCAGCATAATTTGAGATATATTTGATCTCCTTGGGACTTGCCTTGGAATCATCTTCCAGGAGGTAACTTGTTCTACATCTTTCTCTGTACGCAGACGTTAAACTCAGTGACTCCCCAGCCTCAGTCAGAAGACTGCAGCATTGCGTTATTACCTAGAAACCAAGACAAGAATCGCTTTATGGATGGCCTTCCTCCCGATAGATGCCTGCCCTTCCTCATCACCATAGATGGAGAGAGCAGCAACTACATCAATGCTGCTCTGATGGATGTAAGTCTGCCTATAACACTTTTACTATACATGCATATTCTGCACAAAAAGCTTGTGTTATTTTCAACACATCAATTTTGGGACATTTTAGACTGTGTCACTTTAAGTGTACATGATTAATTACAGACCTGCATGTACGTTGCTTTTAACTCACATATGCAGTGTCAAAATGTTAAAAATGTATTTTATATAATGCCGTTCATCCTAAACTACAATCACACATTTGTTGAAAATGATGCATCTTTTGAGAATACACACAAATGCACAGAGATTTTTACATATATATGTACGTGTATGTGTAGTAATTTGTGCAATATATTTATACAGACACACACCCACACACACATACACAAACACACAGACTCTCCACCCCGATTGTGTGTTGCTGTGTTTGTGGTTTCAGCAGCAGAAGGCTAGAGACAAATCCAGGTGCTGAAAAGACCACTAGCTTCTCTGGCCACCAGCCAGTCATTTACAGCCTCGATGTTTCAGGATATTCTTTACATTGGCAACGGCTATATTGCTTCAACATGTTGCCCATGTATCATAACTTGAACGACAAAGTGAATGAGCATGTAGAAGTGTAAGGTAAGGTAGCAATGCGGTTTCTGGTGGTTCTGTTTGAACAGAAAATACACATTGGAGAGGGAGGAGGAATGGTTAAGAGGAGGGCTTGTAATAATGGTCATAATACAAAATGAAATATACTTACACATCATAAAATGGGGGCTCACCTCCAATTAAGTTGCTAGTGTGTAAACACATAATAATCATTGTAAAACTTACAGAATTCAGTCCAATTTTGAACCTTTGTCTTTAAAGTTTAGCTAAGTAAAACTTACCTTTGGCCTCTCCCTAACCAAGCTGTCAGAAGAGTTCCAGGTAATGGGATTTTACTTCAGATCTCCAATACTGGATTTGTTTCATGGCTTCAGTGTCTTTCTGCCATCAGGTCCATGATTAGCAAAGCCATTCACACCCAAAATTCCAAACCTACGCCCAAAGCCATTTTAGATTCTCCATACTCACCCAACAAAGTCATTCGCACCCATCTCACACATCTGGCTGCACATTTTCATTCAGGGCTCATTTCACCTTCACTTCAGTCAGTTTGGTATATAAATGTTTTATCATTTTTCAGCAGTTTCGTAAATAAATTTAAAAAACGCCATGTGATCTTTCAAGAAATTCAGATTCTTCAACTGACTGAACGTGAAGTTAATTGACCCTCATACGTGTGTTCACATTGTTTAGTGTATTTGTATATCCACTTCTTGTAGAAGTAATGTAAGTAACGTAGAACCAATGCATGCTGCCCCGCCCACTGCATGATCACATGACCAAACATCACTTACACAATATGACTGCTGTATCATGTCCCACAAATTGTCCCACTTGGATTCTGTGTGTGTGTGTGTGTGTGTGTGAAAGAGAGTCAGAGAAAGAGATAGAGAGATGCAATTAAAAATCACTAAACAAATGGTGTATTTATGGAATAAGTGTGAACATTTCAAGTTTTTTTTTTTTTTTTTTNTTTTTTTTTTTTTTTTTGAAGAAAAAACACCATTGTGTGAAGGTGATGACATCATTTATTTTGTTGTTTTCTGCAGAGCTACAGACAGCCTGCTGCATTCATCGTTACCCAGCATCCTTTGCCTAACACTGTCAAAGACTTCTGGCGTCTGGTTTATGACTACGGATGCACCAGTCTGGTGATGCTGAATGAGATTGACCTGGCTCAGGTATTTTTCAGGTGTCTACGGATTATAAAGCAGTGATGAGATATTCTGATCTGTTTGCTGATCAGCCAATGTAAAATAAAAAAATGTAATGAAAACATGCTGACACACTGTAGACTGGAAGGAATCCTCTGAAACACTGACTGGCTGTTATTACATTTTTAATAAAGGGTCAAACTCCACCATCAGTTTTGTATTTCCATTTTGCATTCTTGTTTAGAATAAGTTAATGCTCTGTGTCCAGGGTTGTCCTCAGTACTGGCCAGAGGAGGGCATGCTGCGGTACGGTCCGGTCCAGGTGGAGTGTATGTCCTGCTCGATGGACTGTGATGTCATCAGTCGTCTGTTCAGAGTCTGCAATCTCACCAGGGTTTGATTTCACACACACATGACCTTAAACAGATTCATTTCAATCGTAAGCTAAAAGTTAGAAAGAAATCATATATTCGGAAAGGAAGTTGCTGTTTCAGCTGTGTGTGTGTATTTTTTTCCAGCCTCAGGAAGGCTACTTGATGGTTCGACAGTTCCAGTACCTTGGGTGGGCGGGGCATAGAGACGTCCCCGCCTCCAAACGTTCCTTCCTCAAACTCATCCTCCAGGTCGACCAGTGGCAACGTGAGGGAGAAGAAGGAGAGGGAAGAACTATAGTGCACTGCCTGTGAGTGCACACACACACACACACACACACACACACACACACACACACACACACACACACTAAGGAGCACTGTGTATTGTGTAGGAAAAGTCTGAAGGTCATGATAGCAGCTTATTTTCCTTAAAGTGTCAGACTGGATTTTTAACATTGTGACAACGTAAAAGTCCAGTCATGCACCACTGCTCATTTTGTCACGTACCTGTCTGTTGTGTGTGTGTGTGTGTGTGTGCATGCTTTTAGAAATGGCGGTGGGCGTAGTGGTGTATTCTGTGCCAGCAGCATTGTGTGTGAGATGGCCAAGAGGCAGAGTGTGGTCGACGTCTTCCACGCTGTAAAGACGTTGAGGAACAGCAAACCTAATATGGTGGATACTCCGGTGAGTAGAGAGAGAGAGAGAGAGAGAGAGAGAGACAGAGAGAGAGAGAGAGAGAGAAAGAGAGAAAGAGAATCAGTGGTGTTCCAAACTGTAGCAACAGAGGAAAGTAAGATGAAAACAAAAATAAGGCCTACAAATAATACTTTATGAAGTACAAAGTTTGGGTTTCATGGAAAGAACATGAACATTAGACATTTTTGGACTCAAAAGTCAGAATTTTTTACCTAGAACTGTCCACAGTAGGAATTACGTGTACGAGTTCCTTGCTTGTATTCACTCCAGTCTTCAAGTACCATGAAACTTTTGGAATTTAGAGCAAATGTTGTGTAAAGTTGACATCTGCATCACATCCACAACAAAAACACACAACTTCCCTTCTGGTGACAATTCCTTTTCTGAGAGACCAGACTGTCTGATGTCTCTAAACAGCATATGTCCGGTAATACCATGCCTCCACCCCACATATTAATCTCTGCATTTATCTGTGTGTGTCTCTCTACAGGAGCAGTATCGTTTCTGCTACGACCTTGCACTGGAGTTCATCGAGTCCTCCTAAGCAAAGAGGAGGAGGAGGAGAGCGGAACACCTTTTTACCTCCTGCGTGTTTAATCCTTTGCTTTGGCTTTGGTCACATCTCCCCTCTGTGGCGGCTATTCCGTAGCATCCGTGTTAGCATAGCGAGAGCTGAGCTAAGGATCACAAGCGGAACAAGTGAAATGAGCTTTTTTTTGTACAGCGTGTCAGTATCCAAAGGGAAAAGTTCAGACCAGTAACGGGGCAGATGCAGGAGATGAGAACTCCCTTAAGTTTATTGTACAGTGTTTTGAGTGCCAGAGGGGCCCTGTATATTTTGGGCCCTATTCAAATGTTTAACCTCTCACAGCGCCTCCCATGGACTGAATGCCTCATGCTGTTAAAGCTGCAGTACTCTGTGTCACCTGTAGGTGTCTCCATTCTTCCTGTCAGTCGCAACCATGCTATCGTTTAACTGCAAATCCAAGTTTTCAGAGGTAGATTTCGGAGTTACGTTGCTACCTGATCGCACAGCGCGGGGCCTGTCACCACGGCGATGACATCACTGTCAATATTTACAGCCAATACTTCTTAGTTTTACTCACAAGTTGGCACGAACAAGAATTTTCAAGTACAGCCAGGCAGAGTTCTGTGAATGGTTGTGTTTTTTACACCATGCATCAGCAGCTTCATCTTCATATCATGTTTCTGGTCATTTCAGAGGTTTTGGTTACATCAATAATGGAATCATGTCAGTATAATGTTGTTTATTAAGTAATGTCTTAAAAAGAAGATGGACTATGAAAACATAAAGTTTACACAGAGAGTATTAGGCTTTTAGTCCTTATCTGAAACTGTCAATTTGAAAATTGTTGTGTAGGATTTTCAGTAAAATGTGTTTGTCCAGAACATTGTGTGATTTGTGTCGCTGGTTCTGTGTTGAGCTGCAGAACTGATTTTCTCATCACTTACTCATCTACTGGGCAGAAATGTTGAAGTCTTCTTTGGATTATGTACCCAAACTGTAAAAGTGAACAAGTCAGATTTTGTTTAGCTGTGTGACATTTTGTTTTATCATGTTCTATTTCAGGGCTGGAACCAATGCACTTTCAATTCAGCCAATTCAGAAATGGGATCTTATTCAAAACTCAGAGGTAGCCGACGAGTTGACCCTAAGAAATGCCTGGGAATTTACGATTGAATGCGTGTTGAATTTCCATTTATGCTTTGAATGGAATTGGAAGTGAACTGACTCCAGGCCTTTGTTGTTTCGTGCACTGGTGGCCAACATTTTCATTTTCTTTTTTTTTTTTTTTTTATNTTTTTTTTTTTTTTTTTAATTTTGTAGCTGATGTTTATTCATAAGCCAAAGACTTTGTGTAAATATATCTATATGGATAAAGCACATTGTTTGTATTTATTGTTTACTTGCATTGCTTATAAGAACAATCATTCTTCATTCCATGTTTACCACCAGCTTTCTTAAACTATGGATCAAGAAGAAAGTAGGTTGCAAGCCTGTTTCCGCTTGAACCCTGCAGGATTAGAGTAGAAGCATGATTCCATAAGCCAGGGCCCCAGCGTGAGAGAACCTGCACCTACTCAGTCTGACAGGTTTAAGAATCCCGATTGAAGCTGTATATTAAAGCATTAGATGTAGTTTTTTCAGTATTTAGGTGGAATTCAGTAGTACTGTCTTGTTTTCACTTGTGAATCTCTGTGATGTTCCTGTGGTTTCTTTGTGTAAAAGCCCATTGCTCTGTTTGTGGTCAGTAAAACATCAGTTCGCCTCACAAAGGCAACATCCAAGCATTTACACGCAGAGTATTTCGGCTCGCATCCCTCTTAATATCTGGGATACTGATGTTTGTCTTCATTCTCCGATTGCAAACACACGCAGGAGTATGAAACAAAATGACTGTGCCTAATCATGTGAATTTCTTTATCGATATGAGCATTTTAACAGAATCATCAACCAGGGTTTTTGTTGAACGCGTTCTCATGGATGATCAATGCTTTGAATACGTTTTGGACCATGATTCATTGTGTTTTATTAATCAGAATGCTTCATAATTAGCAAGGCTTTGCAGACATTGAAGTCTTTCTGTTGTGCACAAACTGACTCAGAAAAAAAGTTTATTGCATATAAAATGCTAGAGGTTCCACTTCGCAGGAACACAAGTAGCCCAGGTATGTTACTGTAAATAGATGATGCCAGTACTTTACAAGGCTCTATTGTTGGAGGGACAATAGAGATTTAACTGATGGATGCAAAGTCAGAATGTCAGTTCTGTTGTAGATTTAAAAAAAAAAAAAAAAAAAAAAAAAGATTGTATTTGTGCAGGATTGATATTGCTGAAAACATTTTAACTTTCGATGCATACAGAAACTTTAATTGGCTCTTATTCTGTTGGTGGAACTTTTTTCTATTTTTTTTTTCCAACCCACAGAAGAGAGAAAAGTCAGACCCCCCAGTACTAGTCAGTTAAGTTTGACAAGTTGCTTTTCGGGAGATTCAAGTTTGCCAAATGGACAAAATTGATTTGGAATATCTTCAAAAGTCCAATGTTTGTCATTATTAGCAATATTGCTCATCTCCATGGCAGGCATGCAGAAGAGACATCAATGAAACAGTTTTACCAGAAATCATGAAATGCATCCGCCTTGCTAACTATGCTTAGAGGAAACTAATGGAAAAAAATGTTGAGATGCCCACAATTCCGTCTTAATAAACTTGAAAAAACGGCCCCGATGAACAGTGAATAATGGGAGGCTGTTATGAATATAGAGCTGATATTCATGGTTCATAATTATTCTTGTCTGTAATGTTTGGCTTTTTTGCTGTAATAAAGACCATTCTTTAAATAAAACTGTTTGTGTGAGTTTTCTGTCTGTGAACCCAAACCCAAGCATCACTCGTCATGAATATTGCTGTAATTCTGTTTGATTTCTTTTGTAAATTATTGCTAAATTGTAAAAGAAAAGACAATGGGGAAATACTTAGAAACACTAATTATAAAAGGAAAAAGAATCCATACTGACTTGTATTTATCAGATACAGAAACAATATTTCAACCACATTAATTTTTGCTTTCCAGACCCATTGAAGAAGGGTTAAGTCCCTGTAGTGAACTGTTTCGAGCTGTTTTCAGGTTGAAGGTGATCGGAGTCATACTGGGAGCAAAACTCACCAACCACAATCTGCTACGTTCGAGTAAAACTCAGAACTCTCAGTTTCCATTTTTAGAAATTTACTGGGAAAAGTAAAAGAAAACACCCCTCAACCTGAAATTCTTACTGGGAAAAGTCAGTCAAGGTTCACTTGAAGTCATTTCAATATGGCTGCTCACACCATAAACGTCATTTCTCCATTATAAATAAATATTTGGAAGCATTTTCTTTAAATCTGTCAGCATGTAGACAAAGCAACAGGTTGAACAGGTTTAATTTCTTTGGTAAAATCAGCCTTCCTGTGTCCTATAAGATAACAGTTCTCATTTCAACAGCAACCCAAAAAATTCACCTGGAAAAAAAAAAAAAAAAAATTGAACAACACACAATCAGTTACGTCTCATCCAATCAGACTAATGATCTTTTCCTGCAATGCAGTCAATCCAAGAACGTATCACATTTTAATTGCTGTTTGTTAGTAAGAAATGTTTGCTTATATAAAATGTGCCACACATAATGTTGAAAAGTCATTACATCTTTTAATATATTTGCTTAATGACTAGGTTGGTTTTTGCTGGTAGTCTAGCAATTAGCATATTTATGCTAACCAGCTATTAGACGAGAGGACGGAAATAGACTGCTGTAAACAGTTTGATAATGGTGGCACCTTAATTTCGCAGGAGTTTTTATTATACAGAGAGAGTTATGGTTTTTGCTATATTAAAAAATTTTTTTATTGTGATCTAGACTATCAAATTCAACCAAAACAGCACTGCTTTAAGTTGAACAAACTTACTAAAAAGTGAGAGATGAAGCATATTATGACCCTGATAATATACAGTATTTAATAAATATATTGGTCATATTAGTCCTGAATTGTTATATTAAATTTGAATTTAAACTGAAATTTTACATTTTTCTGCCCAGTAAAATCATTTTTATTGACAGTGCTCGAGTTTTTGCTTTCATTTTGGTTGTTGGAGTGTGTGTAGATTTGTTGTCAGTATGTGGTTTTTTGTGCACCGCACTCTTATTTGCTGCTTTTGGTGAACATTTTCCAGAACACTGGCAGTTTGGAGGACTCAGATAAGTTTTCAGGTCATCACAAAAACATTCTCAGGTGTGCGACATGTTTCTACATAAGATCATTTTACAGAAATGATTCATGTAGCAAAACTGGAGTATAAAAATCCATCTTTGTAATGCATTTGAGAATTGTTCATTTTTCCAGTCTGGCAATACCTCATCTGTCCACTAGGCGTCCTCGGCAAGCCTGTGGCCTACCTGCAGAACTTGATTGCTTGCACAGCTGTTCTCTATCTGCACAGAATTAGTCCATTAGTACCCAAGCAGCAGTTTGTCGTGAAAAACTATTTAGAGCTTCAGTTTTATCGTGGGGCAGAACTTGATTTATTCAATATATTAAATCAGTGTTGAATGTCAACTCTTCAGAAATGAGACAGCACAAGGAAAAACATTAAGAATTTATTATGGGTTTTTTGGAGCCATTAACGTCTTTTAAAATGAAGGTGATAGTATTGCAGTCTTGCGTTAAACTCAAGGCTGTCATCCCAGTGTCCCTGCAAAATCTGTTCTAAAACACTGGGGATACTGCCAAGGAACCCAAAATCTCAAAAACCTTTTCCTCTATGAGCAGACTGAAAGAAGAGAATGGTATTAAAATCAATTAGTCCATCTACACAAGCTGATTGTTACTTTTTGGTGAATCCATGAATTGAAAACTCCACAAAAAAAGACAATAGGAAGTCAGACCTTGACAATGAGGTCTGTCATAGATACATACATGTAAAGATCCAGCTTGCAAAGTTTTGTATGAATGCATTAGTCTGAAATCCAAAAAGCCTGTAGACCTGAGAAGTTTGGTAAAAATCTGTATTTGTGGTGGCCAGAGAAAGCAAGATAAAAACAGAAGTTATCAGCAGCTTTAGTGCCTCCTAACTGGTTTTAAAGATGAGGATTACTTCAACAAGAAAGTCACTGATCTGGTATATGAGATAATATTTTGTGTTTCAGAATACAAGTGTGGGTTAATGAAGTGCAGCTCCCAAAGCTTCTAGAACCTGCTGAAACAAAGGAAATGAGAAAGCAGACAGTATCTCAAAGTCTTCTTCAGACAGACGAAGAGGTTTATGAAAGTAAAACCAGAGACAGAATTGAAAGTATTTATCAGAAAAACCAGAGGAGATTTGCTTTTCAGTCTGAAGCATTGGCAATAAGCAGAAATATCTCCTTGGCATATGAGTCACAGTGACCTTAATTTACCTTAAAAGGCTTAAAAGGAGTTAAATTATTATCTATAACATATTGTCTTTTTATGTCTGAAGTGTGAAAATGCAAAAAGTTCAACGTGATTTGGCGTTGATTTAATATTTTCAGCTAGCATTTCGTCTGTTATTCCAGGTCTTGTTCGCCCCCTTGTGGTCACGCTGCATCACTGCACCTCCGGAAGCTCCCAGCGCTTTTATCGGAAGACTGAATATACTGACAACCTTCCTGTTTTCTTCAAAAAGTTTAATTTGCATAATTATTTACAACAGATGGTTGATAGCGGTACTCTGAAGAGGCAAAAGATACTGAACCACATTGATAAAGCAGGAAAATAATAAAATGATATAAACTGTTCAAACCCTTTTTAAAACCTTGCATTTAGAAAAAAGAAAGTTTACAGTTCATTTATAGTTGAACAAATATAGAAATTAAATGATCAGCTAAAATAAATGTTACAAACACAAACTGATCTGTAGAATGCTGTAATATTGAACAGCAATGAAACACCAAATAATACATTCATTTTCACTATCCTGCATGCTATCTGAAGAGCTTATAAAATAATGTTGACAACAGAAAGTTAAACAACGGAAACATGATCAAGAGCGGAAAATAGTTCCATTTAAATTAGGCATATATTATTTATTTATATATGTATATTTCTGTACAAATACTGAATATTTGGCATTATATTTATCCTCATTATTGATATATCTAACAATTCAAAATAGTTTTAAGCTAAACACAAACCTTTACGCTATCAAATATTTCTCATGTCACATTCCAAAAACCTGTTTTTTTTTAAATCATTTCTACCCACTGCCACAACACGAGACATTTCTCCACCAAAGGCAAAGAGAATTGTGACTGCTCTCTCCCCTCATAAAACATCCAAACAAAAAGGACAACACAAATATAGAAACATTTCTGAGTTCCATCTCGCAAGATAAAAATGCAAACGTGGACGGAGTGGGTGAATGTGCATGTCTGTGTGTTGTAGTGGAATTGTGACAGTGCTGTGTGGGAGCTGGGCAGTGAGGTCACAAATGGCATGAAATCAACCCGAATAATAGAAAATAGGTCACAGAAATAAAGCATGATGACTGGTTAATAGGGTACATAAAAGCAATGGTGCTCATCTACTGTACATCGAAACCTGCCTCTGAAAGTTCACATTCATCTCAGCCTAAGAAAATACAATTTTATTTTAGTATCTAGCAGTTCTAGCTAAAGGCAACTGAGGATCTGCGACACTACATGGGCTGCAATTTATAATTCCGTCCTGACATCTCTACCCAGTTGCAGAGCGGTTTACATCACCATTTCTAATCTCTGACTGTCTTTAATGGCTCCCAGCAACTGTAACATGACCCCATGTGACCATAACGACCCTCGTATGATTCCAATGTGACTTCCAAAGGTGTGAACAACCCTCAGAGATGGAAAAAAAAACAGTTTATTGCACACCAGTTATTATGTTTACATGCACACTATCCACTGTTTTTTTTTTCTTGCATGTACTGCAATTAAGGCAATAATGAAAGTGAGACTCGAATGGAATTTACAGGATTCTGTGATTCACCAAGTATACATGACATGTCGCATAATTGGAGTACGAGGAGAGTACGCCAGGTGCTCTGATTATAACATTCATTTGGCTGAATAAATCAATTTACAATCGCAAAATCTGGGTGTTACTCATGGGAAGGTTACTCCGTTTTATGCCAATTTCAATCTAATTGTGGCGTTTACATGACAAATGGGTTCATTGCCTTAATTCGAGTATAATAATCGAAGTTTTGACGTGCATGTAAATGGACCGACTGACTCAGAACTGAAAAAGCTACTTTGATGAGCGACAAAACGTCTTAAACGCCAGACAAGACCAGTTGCCCTGAACTACTACCACTAGATATACAATGAGCTGGATGACTGAGAACCTTCACAGCCGCTCTGTTCCAGCAGCCTGTCATGAGTCCACCATCGAAATGAAGCTTATTGCTATAGGAGCAGATTTACTCTCATACAGCCCAGTATTAATGACAGCGTGACATCAAATGTGACCCATAACTGGGAACTCTAGTGTCAAAGCATTGATAACAACTGATATTTGGTTTGTGATCTGTCTTTAAACATCACAGGCTTTATGGGAAGAGAGAGCAAGCAATAGAAAGACATCTTTGCAGTGCAACTGTATCAGAAACAAGGAGAAAAGCTTTCAATGAGTATGGAGTCATATCTGAAACAACTTGTCCTGTGAAGAGATCCTGAAAGGGAAATTCAGGGCTCCATGTTGAGGATACCCTGTGTGTATATGCGCGCATGCATTTTATGTTTCTATGTGTGCTGATTGTCAGAGTAAACAAAAACAAAAAAAAAAGGTTGCAAATTTAGAAAACAAGAGGAGAATTGATTGATTCAGCACCTATTCTGACTTCTCTGAGGTTGATGCTTATAGGACGGCTGTCACACAATGTGAATCCAAACTATGGTGCTGCAAACTGCACTGTAAAAACCATTAAACGTCTCACATAAGTGACTGAACAGGAGCAAAGAAGCAGAACACCTCTAGAAGTACGACTCTGTCCAACTTACCACGTCTACGCAAGTCGTTTTGTTACCTTAACTGATTTTCTTCGCACAAAATCGGCAAACTATTAATGATGGATGAACTGTGCTGTATGTAAATGCGTTTAGCTTTAGAAATGCCTGCACGCGAACAACGATGGTGGCAAAAGTCTCCTTGCTCCTACGCCAAATCATTACTGTCGGCGTGAATGGAAAGCGAGCTGCGTTTTGGGGCCTGCAAACTCTGCAGCCCCAGAGAAGTACCGCTGCATAGTGCACAGGCGTGACAAAGTGTTGCTGTGAAAATTAGAAATACTCCTGTACCACGTTCACAAAACATTTAACTGTGAGGTAAGTAGCTGTAAGCCCGCCTGTGTTTATGTGAAACGCTATTGCACTTATTTGGCTGGTCGAGTCGTCATGGTTTATTCTGGGCTGAGAGGAATCGAGTGTGGGGTCTGCGATGTTTGGACAGACGCACCGCTTTCACATCCGCTCTCAGCAATACAGCCGAGTGCTGCTGATTTTCATTCACCATTTGCCTGATCTTGGTGGCGCTTTGCCTCTTGTTATTATAACACAAAGACGGAATTCCAACAAAAATTGCAATTCGTAGCAGAATATCTACGAGATCTGAACCAGATATCAAGAAAACAATGCTACGAAATTACCATTCAATATCCAGCCTAAACTGTATTGTGCTGATGTTTATTCCAACACGACATTTTCATTCATCAATCAATAGAAATGTTCATTGTTAGCTTTAAATTCCGCGATCTGACCAAGCCACGTTTCCAGCCCTTTGTAATGGTATTATGGTTGAACATGCATTCTATAAGAGGTGTCGCAGTCCTTTCGCATACCTCAACCCAAAGCATTCATTCAGAGTCCTATGAGAATCAAACTGTAAGGCACCTGAGGATTTGTCATGTACATAGTTGCCAAACTCCTAAGCCCCTCTTGGCATGATGGGAAATGAAAAAAGATAGGAAACAACACTTGATCAGAGATGGCGTGCTATGACAAACTACCACAAGAAAATGATTACACAACAGTCCCGCATAATACCACAAAACACTTTGTTAATATCTAGAATTCTGTCGCCGCGTATTTTTATATATAACTCTGTTTCACATCACACATAATGAACAGCCGTACATCACTCCCTGTGATTTTTTTTGAGGACGTCTTAGTTTCTAACACGCTGAAGTGGTACGTTTTGGTGCAAAACACTTGAAGTGACATCTTGTTTCGTTCAAGCCATGACTGTGGGGTCGTGAGTTTGGTGCCAGCAGGAGATCTTTATTTTCAGTATGAATCCATGTTGTTTTACTGTTTCTCTTACTGCCACTTACGCCAAGCTCAGGCCACAGGAAATTCCAAAATGGCCGAACTGCTAAAATTACGCAACAATCTTTCCAGTAATCTTATGTCTTTTGACTATTTTTTGCACACTGCACATCTGAGTGCAGACAAGGTGTCACCTTGGAGGAGATGAAATTGAAATAGGTATTAACGAAACCTCATGTAAGGATTATGGACCCAAACAAGAAGGAAACTTGCTGTTCAAGTAGTGTGTGTGTTATGCAATTTTGAGCAGAAAACAAGCAAAATTGAGGTGGAACGTCAGGAGCTGGAAGAGTTGTTTTCTCAGGACTTACAGATCTGCTCAAACTACAAGAACATCACTGATTTTGAGCTGAGAATTTCAACCATGGGGGATCTGAGACAAGTCTGGGTCAGCAAGCATTTTGTGACGGGCGTTAGCATGATTAGGCTCTCACCTGGGGTTTTTGTCGCAGATCAGAACACTGAAAAATTGCTAAAATTGTGTAGTCTGAGCTTGGCATTAGTTTCAGTTCGGTGTAATTGTGGAGTTTGACTAAGCAGAAAAGTTAACTTTGTTTTTTTTTTTTTTTTTTTNTTTTTTTTTTTTTTTTAGCGTTTTCTTATGTCTGCCTGCCAAGTAAACACTGACTAAAACAAGCGAAAGGAAATTCGAAGCGATGGAAAACCCAAGCTGAAGCAAGAAAAAGACAAAGAAATTGAGATTGAATAGGTTGGATTTGCTGAATCAAGCCTGGTTTGATGACAAGAGAACCAGATCAAGTACTACACATGATGGAATCACAGTATGCAGTCTGTGGAAGTAGACTTGATTTGTATGACTTATCAGTCAAGTGGAAGAGCAGTTCGGTTGTTCATGTAACTCATAACCTGTCGCCATAATTCAGAAAATCTTTTCTTTTGTCCCCCTGAGGGCAAACCTGATGCTGCAGAAACTTAAAAATGAGCTCAGGAAAGGAACATAGAAAATTTAAATAGGTAGGTACTTGGTTATATTTGCAAGATAGCAGTCTTCTCTAACCTAAGTAGGACTGATGATTTTTTATTTTTATTTTTTTGGTTTGAAGAAGATTCTGGGAAAAGTTTCAGGTTATGGAAAAATTCAAGTGATTCACATGAATTTTCCTGGGAAAGATTTCAAATTTTCTCCTCGAAGAACGTTCCTTCAGGGTATTTGCACAACCATGAGAGAACGTTACACCGAAACTTTCTGCTAACATTCTTGGAACCAATCACCCAAACTGGTAACATCACTGGAAGGTTCCTTGAAGTGTATATTAAATATTACCATTATTCAGGAGCCCTTAGGAAACACTGCAGGAACATTAGGCTTTGTAGGATCTTGTTGAGGAATATGTCATGACGGACATTAAAGAGCCAAACTCCCACTTGATAAACACCATAATGGGTCACGCCACGCCTCCCTCTGTTCTATTACAAACACTATGGGACAATATTGAATCATTACAGCAAAATGAAATGGTAACAGTGGACAGCTTTGGCATATCCCTCGTGACAAATGTGAAGAAAACAGATTATTTACAGGAAGTGGTTTTCTGTGGTAAAACAACTTCTTTACATATAAAGAGATGACTGATGCTGGAGGGAAAGAGGACTACATTAGATGTTTAAGCACAGCCGGTTGTTATTAACACTGTGCCCTTCGAAGCAATTTGAATAGGAAAAGATTGAATAAGCTGAGTTGATGCTTAAAATAATTTTGGTTCCTTGTCAAAGAGGGTAAAAAGATGCGATCAGTAACAATCTGATGGGTGAAAGGGGAATGAGCTACAAGTACAAAAAACATTTGTCGGATTATTTTACTGTGTACTATGCAAAATGACTCCGTGATTTAATCAATAAAAACATCAAATTCAGCGCTCCAGAGCCCTTGTTGGCCAGCAGGTCAAGTTTTGTGACAGGCTACCATCAAGTTAGATTTCTACTTCACGCTGTTGGATAAAATAAAGCTTATGTTTGCGCTGTTAAGCTAAATAGATAATAAAATTATTCTTTTTGTTCCACATGAAAGCTGAGCTGATTAAAGTTTACTATGATCTAATATACAATTAAATAGATTAAAAAACAGGGTTCCTTGTCGCTCGCGGTTGACTTGTCTATCCATAAAATCCAAAAAGAGTCTAATTCATTTTCCAATTTTTTTGAAAGTAATTCTGAGAAATTTTTATATCTGTGCTACTTCATATTGTCAGCCAGTCTTACTTAGCAGATGACTGAAATTACATGCATCATCACAGATTGACTCTTATTCCATACTGGCGCCTCATTGGAGCTGAATACAACTACTTTGGGGTGCAGACATAAAATACTCATAAAATATATCTGAAGATTAAAGAACAATATCTTAGTAAAGATTAATTAAAAGGTATACATTTGGGAGCCACTTCATTTCTCCATCCTTCACCTGTGTGATCCACTGGAAGTCTGCGTTGGATTTTCAGCATCTGCTTTTCTCCAAAGATGTGTTTTTTTGTTTGTTTGTTGTTTGTTTCTTTCTTCTTGTTCTTTTTTTTTTTTTTTTTTTTTTTTTTTTTTGCATTGTTAGGGGCTCTACATTCATGAGATTTTTGGTTAAGGCTGTCTGGTAAAGTAAGAGTTTCAGATTTAGCAATGATGTACAGTTGACAAAAAGAAAAAAAAAAGACACTATCTATTGGTCAGACAATTGTAAGCCTCAAAGCAAGCAAAATGTACCTGCCTTATCTCCTTCCAACAAGTCCATATCAGTATCTCCAAGTATTTATGTGGACCCCCCCCTCCAAATGTCATTCTAACTGCAAAACAGGTAACATTAAACATTTTACTGCAGCATAATTGTGTTGGCCCAACATGAACATTTCTTTTAGTCATTTGTGGTTAGATCGGGTGATGGGATAGGATAGATGGGCGTGTATTGCAAGTGTTAGGGAATCACCAATATAGTATAAAATATGGTACAGTTCAGTATATTAAGCTAGCTATGTATGCCCTTGGCTCAGGGTGGGCATATTACTATTCACTTTAAGGTGGAATGTGAAAACCTGTAATCTCTCCCATTGATAAATAAATATCCCTGACCTCTTTAAAGAAGTTTAAACTGTAAAATCTTCTCCTCATTTACACCTCTGAGGGCAAGAGCATTGCAAAGATGATCTTTTCTAAAGTCACAATCTATCACAAGTCATTGGAGAGACAACGGGCACCATATTTATAAATCTCTGTTTAAAAAGTCCTTGAGTGTGTGTGTGTGCGTGCACATAGGACTGGGTAAAGTACAACAGTTTTAGAGTAAAAAGCAGCACCATTTACTATAGTAACTGAATATTGTTAAAGTGTCATTTGCACCTGTCTTTCCTAGACTACTTGAGCAGATCAAAGTAAGAACATAATTTTTTTCATTATGCGCCACTCGGAACAAAAGGTTGGATGCGGTCCCTTTGGGTTGTGAGACATGATTTCCGTTCTTAATCATCAGGACAAATGCACTCTCAAATTAACCCACAGCTGTTTAACTCTAAATACTACACGTATACTGTAGGTTGTGATGTCATATGATAAGTATAATTCAAAATGTTAGCATCACAATATTTGTAGTTATGTGAGGCGTGAACGCCATCGGAAAGAAATGAAAACCAAACAACACAAGGTGCAAGTTATATGAACCATAGAATAATGTGATGTTCTGTATAAATTCTCCATATCTGTTCTTGCAATTCAACTGCAACAATACCACATGAGCTTCATAAACTACATTTCCCTTGGAAATACAAACATGAATATTATAAGGTGCAAAATGCATTGTTTGATACAGCCACCTCTTCCAGGCTATGTTAAATTGTCTTTTGTTAATAATTCATATTTGTTCTGCAATGGAAATGTATCCAGCAGCAAATAACATGTGTCTTTAAAATTTCTGTATCTAAGAGAGATGGCGTTACATGAATGAAAAAGGTTGAAATGATGATGTAAGATTCTAATTAGCAGATCTCATTCTCAGCAACACCAGTCATCGGCTGCAGCATCCCTGGTTACGGATAGAAGACCAACAACTGTTTTGCTGGTGAGATGCTTTAAAAAAAAATGCACATTGTGTTTTCTATTGAATGTGGTGCAAAGTACAGAATTACCCTTATTCACCTAGGGGTGATGGAGTCAATGAAAAAGAGTGGATTTTAAATAATAGTGACTATTAACAAAGGGATCGCTAGCTTTTCCTAAAATGAAAATAGGTGAAATATTTATTGGGGGGGTTAGCAGCTCATTCTCATGGTGCAGAACCCGTAGCAAACCTCTTTGTCTTAAAAGCTACACTAGGCAACTTTACCTGTTAGCAGCTCCATGTAGCAAAGGTATGGAGCTGAAAACTGCCTGACCTTCAATACCCACAAATAATATTGCTGAACTGCAAAAATCACATTTCTTTACCAACCAGCTGGTCTGATCAGTTTAAACCAGAGGGACAAAAGAGACAATGATTGAACAGCTTGCCATGTCAGCTTATGGTGAATGTAAAGCCTCTCACCCAGGGGAGATGGGACTCTTTCCCCTATGGCAGTGCCAGATTGGCATTTAGGCTGATAAGATTGGTGAATTTCAAATTAAAACCTTGCCTAGTGTAGCTTCATTAGAGACAAACCAGAGAATGGCAACAGATGATGAGATCAACATGTAGTGAGAGATGACGGCAGCAGCTGGTGTTGGGTGAAGGTGGGGCGAGGAGCTGAGGGTGAATCTGTGGACCTCAAAGTCGTGTCTGGGCCTCAGGGATGTAGATCTCGATGCTGTCTGCCCTCTCTGTGGCTGAGTCCTGTCTGAAAGAAGCTGCTCGTTTGGCAGCCATGAGGCGTCTGCGGGCTTCCTGACGCTGGCGGTCCTGGAGGTCCAGAGAGCGCTCCCGTGTCACGCCACGCCCCTTGGATGGTCTCTTTGACAGAGGTGGTGGCCATTTCCGCTCCTTGGTGTATAGAATGATATGATTCAACTGATTAAATAATGGTGAGATTTATCATTGTAGCAATTCATCCCACAATACAAGTCAATTGCAGGAAACTTAGACTTTAAAACACTGGGCCATTGCACTTTGCAGGACTTCTGATCATTTTTAAATCGCCCTTTATATGCACAGCATATGTACCCATGGACATTTGTAACATTTTGGGGTAAAGGGGTCTATCCTTGGTCCTCTCTTGTACTCATTGATGTGTTAATTCAATGTCATTCATAACCAGAATGTAACTCTATGCTGATGATATGCATGTATACCTCATACAACATAAAATCACACTCTATGACTCCATATGTGTTGTGTTGCACAACTCTGAAAAACAGCATCACAGTCCTTATATGGACAAAATGAAACCGACAAAGGCAATATTTGTGATGTTAACTAATTTCTATTCTGTTCTAAACTGCTGTTCTCTCCCTGCATTTCACTGCAAAGTTTATGAATGCCTTGCTGCTCACAAACCCAAAAAGGAAGACAAATGTTATAAGCATAGTTTCTTCAAATAGCTACCTAAGTTAATTTGGATGTCATTAAGACAATTTATTATGAGAGTGCGGATCCCGTGTCCCAGTTTTACCTTTTTCTCCGGGCTCTCCACCAACTGCCACTGGTTACTCTTGATGTGCTGCAACTCATCAAACTTGGCAGTGACGTCATCGATGGACAGCTGCAAGAGGTCCCAGAATCCAGCAAGGTCCTGAGATGTGGGTCTGGGCATGGCACTAGGATCCTGAAGAGATGTGTGAGATGAAGACAAATAGTATAGATAAAGTCTTTTAGTTTGTCTTTTGTTTCATTTAGTTTGTTGTTACCTCCTGTGTGCTTTCATGTACTGACATAGTCAATAGGTTAATATGGATTATCCCAGTTTCTTGGTTGGATGTTTGGGACGATAGGACACAAATCCTTAAAAACTTTTAAGGAGTTAAATTCAAAACTATATGATACAAGCTCAGCCATCAGCATTTATATGAAGTAATACAGTTTTACTATGTATTAATATGCTAAATATTGAACCAGGTGATGCATTTCAAATATTCTTGTTTGGACTCTCAATGCCAAAATTTGTCATGTTTTATTTTGGGAACTATAGGATGCCATTTTTTTCTTTTAATATATTATAGTCATGTTCCATATCACATCTACATTGCCACCACTGTGTGGCAGTATAATACCAACACTGGGTCACAGTAGTCAGAATGATTTCTGGGTAAATCACTTCCATTGTAGTTAATGTTTTATGACAATGGAGGGGTCAGATGTGTGGTCACAAATTAACACAGAACTCTCTTTAATAATAATTATTACAGTTTAATTTCATTGTCATTTCAGTGAGAAATGATAGGAAGCATGGGAGAACGAAAGACACTAAAGGTCATACGGTCGAATCAAACATCACATTTTACTACACAAGTGCTACTTTTAAAAATTGAGAGAGAGAGAGAGAGAGAGTCAAACTTTCTGAGCAAGCTCAGATCTGTTTAAGAGATGTTGGATATTGATGTTGATGATGGACTTAATTCATCATCCCTCTGTCTGTGAGAAGAGAGATTGAGTGCAGGGCCCAAATCCACCCAAAACAGAGAAACACTCCATGCTATGACACACACTCACACACAAACACATATAATAACATAGAGCAGCAAGAAAGCAGGCAGAATTCAAGCATCTCCACTCTGATTTTTGCATTTAATTTCAAAAAAAGCTTATGCTTTAATTTTGATTGAGCGCCTGCCTGTCTCTTTCACTTTCTCCCTCCATTGTATCTCAGGAAACAGTCACACTTATGACAGTACTCATTTTTATATATGCTGACTCTGTGGATACTTAGCATTAGAAAATGTATGAATCTCTTGTCGACGTGGCTCAGGGCCTAAACAGTAAAACGCTGTGACAGTCCATTACTCAAAGTCTGAGGAGCTACTGAAACTGCTGCCTGTGTGCATTAATGGATTGTCTTAACACAGGTGCTGGCTTTCCTATTGTAATTCCCCTTTTGTTTACTGTGGAGTCAATAGCAGCACAGGTTTCATTATCGATCACTATGGTCTATTTCTGGAAGGTGCACATGTGCAGAGCTGGCGCCTGCTCAAATCTGATGAAGAAGCCTATCAACAAGTTTACAGTACCACCTCATATACCCTTTTTTTCAATCTACACAGAGATTTAGGCATCATGGAGGTCAACATAGTCTACTTATTCATAAATAACATACAGTAGATATTGTTGGGTCTGTTAGCGTCCACTCACCAGATTCTGCTGACACAGCCAGTAAAACTGCTGGAACTTTTGAGACATTAAGAGCTGAGCACTGCCCACCGCACTCCGGATTTTCCCTAGGACTGGTGGAGTGAGAAGGAGGAGAGGGAGGGAGAGAGAGAGAGAGAGAGGGAGGGAGCGAGGGAGGGTGAGAAGAGAAGGTGTGAATTTTCTAATAATGGCATTTGCCAAAGATCTTTGTCTTCACTTTTTTTTTCTTTTTATAGTGAAAACAGTACCAATATACTGAATTACAGTCCTGCACTGAGCAGGGTGCCAACAGAAAAGCCTCCAACAGATGAAACAAATTATTAGATTTTTAGATTTACACAGGTGAAAATTAATTGGATGCAGGCAGGTTGCCGGTAAATAAAAATGAAAAAGAAACATGAAGTGAAATAAATCAAGCAAATAAAGCATTCTAGGTAGTTCAGCTTTTTAGGTTTTCAATCTGTATTTACTGTACAGCCACATTTATCAGTTTTTGGCCACTAGGGGGTGGCTTCATCACTATGATTGACACTTTCACATTACAGTTATCTGATTGGACGTTATCAAAAATAGTGATGAATGCAGCACTCACTCTCCTCCGTCAGGTCGTGCTCCTCTGCCTCTCTCTCCATCTCTTTGCACCATGCCTCCATTTGCTTGGTTTCATTGTGAAGGAGCTGCATAAACCAACTGCCGTCTCTGCGAAGGGGGGACACTCTTCCTGTTTCTGAACTCTCCAGGCTGGGTTCAACCAGCCACGGTTCTCGCTGTGGACTGGAGGGCCCGCTGGAGGGCCGGTAGTCCTCCCTGTAACTGAACAGGCCCTGTGTGCGCACCGTACGGATTGCCCCATACTGCGTAGGCGTACTTGGCTCAGAGTGGCGGCCGAAAGCCCCTCCGAACTGCAGACCCTTGTCTTCCATGGAGGGAAATCCCTCCAGCTCCATGTCTGCTTGCACTGCGGTGGTCACACTGTTGGAGCGCTTGAACCTCCCATGTCTAAAAATAAAGAAAGAAACAACACCATTTGGTCTTTGTTATTAATGAACTTTTTCCAATATGGCTGAAAATTTCTCACACTTATGAATAAAACACACAAAGACAAAGTTAAATGTACTCAGCGGACAGACATGCTGCTGTCTGTGCTACATACCTTCTCTTATCCTCCACTTGGATTCCTACAGAATGAAACTGAGGAAGGCCTCTACTTTCAGCCTCAGAGTCTGTCACAGTTTCAACCTGGTAAACACAGACACTCAGTCACTTATCAAAATCCCCAAGAGGATTCCACAGACACAACAAATTATTCTCTCAAAATGTTCAGAGCCACATAATTCCACTTGCTGCATAATTCAACTTCCATTTTTATCTTTCAGCAAGCGACATGATTGCTGCATCTGCTGGTTTCAGTGAGGGCTGTTAATCAATAGTCGACTTCAAATTTACAAAATAACTTCATCATTTGTTAAACAGGAAACCCCTCTATGTGAGATAGCTATCTCATTTGGAAGCCGACATGTTTAGAATGAAGCCACTAAGTCATCAACTGGATTTGCCACAGTAAACTCTTTCTGACTTTGGATTGATGATGGCAGGCAGAACCCCTGATGGGTTCCACAGGCATGTCCACTCATCTCTGCATATCTGCAAGCTGAATATTGCATATGAATATTCAGCTATAATCAAGATGAGGCTAACCAAGATGGCTCTCCATGTAAAGTGGCAAAAACATAACCGCTCCTCATCCACTAAGTTTGCATTAGCACGTCTGAAGTTTCAATATTTTGTTAGCATGAGCTTTGTCTGCTAAGAGGCCCTCTGGGCTTTGTAGTGTTTAAAGGACCATACCAGCCATTTTGCATGTTTGAGCCTAATATATTCAATTTTCATACACATAAGGTTACTGACAATCATTTCCCAAAGCATACTACTGGAACAGCAAATTAAAAAAATGTTTTCCTACCTTCTGACTGCCATTGGTTTCAGTTCGTTCTGGTACACAATTAAAATCAACTTGTTTTACTTGAAACATTCTTGGGATAGGTAATCCATCATCGCAAACAAGACATATATTCAGGTTTTTTTTAGTAGTTACGTAATTTTAGCGTTTAAGCACAATAAAAAGCGTGGAGTGAATGTATGTCTCCACCAGGGAATATAGTCCCAAAAGAAGACCTGCGTTTATTGAAAAATTTAAATGACCATGACTTCATAAGGCTGCGTAACTATTAGCAAGTGAAACATCGATTTTTAAGATGGGTGTATCACTTGAATATTTGATTTTGAAAGATTAAGAGATTTAGCAAAATATCAGGAAAGCTGAAATATGGTTTTATCCTTTGGGAAATGATTATCAGTAACGTAACATGTATGAAAATTTAGGCTCAAACACGCAAAATGGATGGATGGTCCTTTAAAACTATGGGTTACAGATGACCTGTCAGTCAAAAAATGTAATTCAAATTTTGAACACTAGATGTCACTACCATTATATACTGCCTACAGTATGTAGGCTGTTTTCTCTTCAAGCCTCATTGTCATTGCTAAACAGACATGGAAGCAGCAAATGACAGCATTTCTGTCAAAGTAGGAAATGTGACCATTCTTAGTATTTCTTTGTGCAATTTTAAAAAGCATTTCAACATGTTGTTGCCATTGAGAAGGACAAGCCTTGTTTTCTGTGGATATGGAGGGTATACAGCATATAGAGTTTATGGAATACCCTCAGAAACCTCTGTTAGCAGCTGCCACTGCCCATAGTTCTGCAGAGATTTCCACAGATGAGGTGCCAAACTAGAATTACAGTTTTATGACTAGTATATTGTTACAAATTACAGTATTCCACATAAAGTGCTTAAAACTCATTAATTAATACAGCATCTTAAATTTTAAGGCTTTTGATACAGGAAAACATATTTTGGTATAAATACTCTGGACACTCATGCTTAGGGGACACATAAAGAAACCCCCTGCTGTGACAAAAAACATAATATTAAAGGCTATAACAGCCTGGAGTGTAGTTATTTTTTAATTCCTCAGTCTAGTGAAACTGCGTGTGCCCTAGCCGTCAGCTATAGACAATCCTGCAATAGATCAGGTAGCAATAACCATCTGTCTCCCACCTGTTCCTGCTAAACAGAAGGTTGTGAGCAGCATAGCTAAAGTGAGCTAAACGGGGTGCCAGAACTGTGAGGTTGCCGCACGGTAATTCTCTCACACCCATAAGTGCTGAACACTGACCAGGGGTGAGACTGAACTCAACACCAGTCAGGTATCAGCTGCTCTTCACCCTTCTGCTCAAAGGGAGGTGGAGAAGCACGTCTATCAAGTGTTTAATGCTGGAGGACTCCAACACAACCAGGTCACACACAGGTCATAGGAAAGATGGACAAGCTCAGAAAAATATGTTTTGATGAAGATTCTCAGTCATCCAGACGGGTAGTAACTACTGTAACTATGGGGTCAAATCACAACAAATCTTCAGTCCAAATAAATAGATATATTATTCTTTTTTTTTTTTTTTTTTTTTTTTTTTTGATTTTCTGTAGGTCCTGCACCCAACCAGGGGACCATTAAAAATTACAAGTTGAAATCTATTATTTGAAATTTACTCATTGCTTGAAATTTGAATAATGCATTTTTTGTCACTCATTATTAAAAAAAAAATTGAATAATATATCTATTTATTTGAATGGAAGATTTGTTGTGATTTGACACCATAGCTACAATAGTTACTAGAGGTTTAACATCCTTCTGTGCATTCATTTCTGACTGAACAAAGCCATTTGGATGAATGGTGAAATGTTTCAGAATTGAAAACTTGAATCCAGTTGAACTGAACTGAGTTTTTATACAACATCTCAGAAAGATATGTCATGAAACATTGTCTTAATTGTCTCAACCGCAGTCTAAAATCTTTTGGAGCTTAATTGATTCCCTGAGCCTGGCATTTGCACCAAAATGCAGTCACATTTGGATGACAGTCAAACTGAGAACCAGAATAAGTTCAGAAGGTTTGCAAGCTGATGGAAAGAGAGCAACAGTAACTGAGGCAGTGAGCTGTTTTCTTACCTGGATCCCGATAGAGGAGCGTGGGGTTTTGAGGTACTCCTCAGCCTTGGATACCAGCACTGCTTTGTCACATGTCTGCACTGAGGTGTGGCTGCCCAAAGACGCCAGCCTCTTGCTTGCTGCTGACTCCATGGCCATGGTGACTGCCTTGGTGCTGTCCAAGCTGTCCGTGGAGCTGTAGATGGCACGGCCGAGGCTGTCCGTGGTCCACAGCCCTCCCCGTGGATGCCTACCCTCCTGATAGGCATCTTGGGTGGACTCTGTACTGCTCTGGGCTGTCACAGAGATAAGAGGCTTGGTGGTGGTGCGCGGGGGTACAGGAGGTGGGCTCTTCTTGTAACTAGGGGTGTATGACACCGCTGGGTAGCACAAGCAGGATGAGAGGAGGAAGACAAGGCAAGACAAAGGTAGAGGATACAAAAAAAAATGAGAATGAAAAATGTGGCCATAAGCTGGCAATGTCCAAGTGCTGCAGTACATCTGTATCACACCGTGTGTGATAGAGCTTCATAGCATGATGTGAGAGATTAAGCACTTTAGCATTTAAAGTGAGGGAAATGTTGGTTAGAGCAAAAAGCAACAGCAGGTTCTTAACATGTCTGTTTCTTAGGGAAGAGCAGTGAAGGATTATGGGAAAGATTAGCTTTTTCAGGTGCAAATGAGAATCTGGTGGTAATCCATCCAGATGGACCTCACAGCAGAGCTGGAATGCTACCAACTTCAATTACAGGATGACTTTTTTTGTAAAGCTATAATTGATATGCTTTGACAAAACTGTTCTTTAAAAAAAATCTGCATATTTGAAAATACTTTTAGTATCAGGCTCCAAAATCTGTGATGCAAGTGTAAACAATCAGGTCACCCCACCACCAAAACAGAATCAGAACCTGCAGAATAGGAACTGACTTAAACTGATGAACAGCTCTTTTAAACGCTAGACAAGAACTCAATCTAAATTTTAGTGTTTTCTGATGCTATTAAGTTTGTTGTATTTAAGTGACTGTAGTTATTATTAAAATGTCAGGAAATTAAGTATTAGGACTTTTAAATTATCAAATCATCTACAAGCTCACGAACAAAGCTGCAACTCAAAAAAAAAAAAAAATCCCAGAAAAACCTCATATGTGCATGTGTGCTGTAAAGAGACTGACATGTTTAATGTGAGAACGTGAAAATTCATACATTAGAATGGAATTATATAGTGTGAAAAAGAAAGTTGGACTATTATTAGTTGATAATTTGCAGCAATAACCAAATTTCCATAAATTTTAAACTATTGCGATTCTCTGCAGAAATTTTCAGTCATCTGGCATACCCCCAGGGGGCACTCCAAGTACCTCTCTGGTGGTACACATACCACAGTTTGAGAACCACAACAGCACATTTCCCCCATTAACTTAAGATAATCCCCATTAATTTAAGGTAATAGCATTTGTTTGTTCATATCTGCAAAAGAAGCAAGCGTCAGGAAATGTTACTTTTCGTGTATTTCCTCACCAGTAGGTGGTGTAAGTTGGACTGCAGGTGTAGAACTGCAGGTGTGACGCTGAGGTCACTGTAGGACTTGAATATCAAGTTGTAGGATGATTCACACACTCAGATGATTTTTGAAAAGCTGGTCTGATGGTAATTTATCACTTAAAGGACCATACCGGCCATTATGCATGTTTAAGCCTAATATATTGAATTTGTTATGTTACTGACAACCGTTTCCCAAAGTCTTTCAAAATCAAATATTCAAGCGATACACCCACCTTAAAAATCGATGTTTCGCCTGCTAATAGTTACGCAGCCTTATGAAGTCATGGTCATTTAAATTTTTCGCTAAACCATAGGTCTTCTTTTGGGACTATATTCCCCAGTGGAGACATACATTCACTCTACGCTTTTTATTGCACTTAAATGCTAAAATTAAGTAACTACTAAAAAAAAAAACAACAACAAAAAAAACCCTGAATATATGTGTTGTTCATGATGATGGATTACCTATCCCATGAACATTTCAAGTATCAACAAGTTGATTTTAATAGCATACCAGAATGAACTGAAACCAATGGCAGTCTGGAAGATAGGGGGGGAAAAAAAATGTAATTCACTGTTCCAGTAGTATGCTTTAGGAAATGATTGTCAGTAATATCAGAGTATGAAAATTTAATTTATTAGGCTCAAACATGCACGATCACTGATATGGTCATTTAACTGTGGCTTGTGATGTTTGTATGTGAACTGGACACACATTTCTGTGCTTCCTGTGTGTTTGCACTGAGCGTCTGACATTTATAGATTTACTCATTACCTGAACTTGAGAAAATAAGGCTGTTAATACGCGAGAAAATACTTTAGTGTTGCATTTTTTACATTTTAGATGTAGCCATAAACACCAGAATAAATTAATTCTTATCAGTGTGTTTTCCATATTCAAGAAGAAACGGAATAATTAAATGCACCAGGGAAGAGGCCTCTGTTAAATAAAACATTATTTTCCTAAGTTCCGATGAGTGAGAACAGAACGCTGGGTGAAAATCAACTCCTTTAAAAAAATAAATAAAAGTACATGTACTTTTCAGCAAAAGCCTGTGAAAACGGTCAGTGAAAGTCAGCGAAAAGCTCTTAAAGTTCTGTTGGATCTGGTAGATAATTAGCTACATCTAAAAAAAGAAAGAAAAAAAGCCTGATGAGGCAGAATGAGTGTGTCGGCGACAACAGCATCTGCAGTCTTCTGTGTTTTAATTGGACAGTCATTAATTTATGGTCAAATATGTACATGTATACTGAATACAACACTTGGCCACACACAGACACACACACACAAACCACTTTGGCAGCGATCCCCAACCACCGGGCCAGGGACCGGTACCGGGCTGCATAGAAAGAATAAATAACTTATTTTATTTCCATTTTATTGACTATCGGAGTCCGCAGGTGTTTTATTTTGAAAAATGACCGGATTCTCTCCCCATCATATCCGTCTGTGTCTCTTGACACATACCTGTCTGTCACCCGAAAAATTAACCTGGCTAAACTAGCTTTAATTAAGCTAGCTAACCACAAGCTAGCTAAAAATGAGTAAAAAAACAAACGTCTCTGGANCTAGCTTTAATTAAGCTAGCTAACCACAAGCTAGCTAAAAATGAGTAAAAAAACAAACGTCTCTGGAGAGCTTCTTTGAAAAAGGGGAAAAGGCCCAATGATGAGACAGCAGAAGAGACTGCCAATGATTACTGTCTTCAAGTTGGCAGATAAAGTGGCTGTATTCAAAGCCAAACTGGAACTGTGGGGACGGCGAGTGAACAGAGGGACATTTGACATGTTTCAAACATTAGCAGGGATCGTGGAAGAGACTGAGCCTGGGCCTTCATTCTCCCAGCTGGTGCACGATCACCTGTCTTTGCTTTTAAAAGAGTTCGAGCGTTACTTCCCAGCCACAAAACACCCACGATCTGCGAAGGAATGGATCCGCGACCCATTTGTGAAACTTGCCAAGTGAATCGACCATGACCATGCTAGAAGAAGATCAGCTGCTTGAAATTGCAAATGACGGTGGCCTTAAAAGTATGTTTGAGACAACTTCAACTCTGCCGACGTTCTGGATTAAAATCAAGGCGGAATATCCTGAGATCGCCACAAAAGCAGTGAAAACCCTGCTTCCATTTCCAACATCCTGTCTTTGTGAAGCGGGGTTTTCTGCAGGGACAGCAACCAAAACGAAGTTACGGAGCAGACTGGACATAAGGGACACACTTAGGGTGTCATTGTCTCCCATCACCCCTAGATGGGACCGTCTCGTTGCAGGGAAACAAGCTCAGGGCTCCCACTGATTNCCGCGATGGCCCATCCGTGAACATATTGTCTTACATGAAACCGGTCCGTGGTGCAAAAAAGGTTGGGGACCGCTGCATTTTGGATTATCGGTAATTAAATGCAATGAGAAATAAGAAACCACAGCATCGTCTCTCTCAGACTTGATTCCATTTCAACTTGAAGGGGCTGCAGTTCCACAGACACAGTGGGTGGACACCAAAATAAAGAGGAAAGGGTGACTCAGGCTGCACTCAACGTCACATATAGTCTATTTTTACACACTCTATTTCTGATGCTCTATTTGAATTACTTTGAAAATGAGAAATATTAGCCATTGCTTACTACAACCTTAACAATACTAAGCGAATACAAATCTCATCGCTGCTTGCAGTTAGTTTTGCTCCAGTTTGTTTCCAGAAACCATTCGATTATTATTGTAATTATCCTCACATGCAGTGCCAACACTGAATATTACCATAGGGTGTTTGAAGTAGTATTGTTTTGTCACACAAGGTGCTTTTTCCTCAAATAAATTCATTTCTTGTGTTTAAAAAAAATTGTCACTCCCTAGTAAATGATAAAAAAAGATATTGCCAGGCTTAACTTTAGTTTACTGGAAATCCATGTTAAAGCATCTTATATTTGCAGTATATTGTACATGGGAAACATGAAATTTTACACAAATTGCTTATTTGTGTTCTTTCTTTATTGTCTTAGAGGCAAACCTGGATGATTTACATTTATGTACCTCAGAAGTAAATAAAGGACTGGATGGTACAAGTTAATATGTCAGTAAAAAAGTTAAAGTGTCAACATATTTAACTAGATGAGGTAGCCTAACAAAAATGAAAAGGTTTCTTCTTTTGGAAGAATGAACCTTTATCTTTACAATGAGTCATATGCATTTGCAAGTCTGGCCTGATGGTGGCGCTATAGGAAACATAATGAAAAAGTAAACGATCAAATATAATGAATTTGCTCTCACTGCGACCACAGGCTAATAACATGAACGACCATACACGAACCTCTCATCTTCATCATCAGCCTCTAAGCTCTGACTGCATTCACACACTTCTGCTATTCATTCATGGTTCCCTGGATGAATTGACATTTGGAAAGAACATTTGTTACCTAATGTACCTGCATTTTTGTGTTTGGAATAATGACACAATAATTTCCGCAGGCTAGCGTTGTTTAGAGACGACATTTAATTTACTGACTCCTCTTGGGCTGTCATATCACCATATAATGGGCTTCAGAGCAAATTGCTTTACTCAGTCTTGTTTTCAAAAAAAAAAAAAAAAAAANAAAAAAAAAAAAAAAAAAATTCTCAGCGTATTGTAATAACATAAAATGGACACCAGATGTCCTCCTATAAGCTGCATGTGGAGATCTGGTTTTGTCCATCACTTCCTTAAAGATTTTTTCCACATTTCACAGAATTTGAGATAGTAAAGGAAATATATGACTTGCTTGTGAAGACACTCCAGTGTGAGAGTAAGCAGCTCCTGATTTTTTAACATCCCTATATCCATTGTATTTCCTCTCTTTTCAGCAATAATGGAAATAGAATATGACTATTTAAGAGAGGAAAATGAAGCCACTGAGTAAGAAAAATCCTCCTCCTCTAACCATTTTAATAGCTGTTGGCTTTCATTTCTCGCAATATTGTGTTTCAATGGAGGTGTCAGGGCAATAATAGTCATCTATCCAAAACAGGGATTAACAAGCCAAAACAGGCCCCCAGTGCTTCAAAAACCATCAGAAAAAAATGATGAAACAACAGGCCAGTGAACATATCTGAGAGATAACCTTTAAGGCCTCACTATACATAAAAAGTTGAACTTACAAAACTCAAGATGCAGTGATTGAGACTCTTCCTGTGTTATTGTGCAGGACCCCAAAGAGAATTTTTGTCTCTTCTACTTCTGTTTCCTGTCCCTGATCTAAATGGTCCAAATATCGCATGGCTGGTTGAGCTCTGGTCATTCACTGGTGATGCAACAAGTCATGTGATATTTGGACTAATTCCAGCTAGGTGGAGGTATCAGAAGTAGAAATGACAAAAGCTAGTTGTAGAATGTGTTCATTGGCTGATCTTTCATCTTTTTGTGTCATGTCTTTTGAAATATAAAGGGGTTTTATGAACTATCTTTTCTCTTTTCCACTTCTGATACCTCCCCCTGGCTGTAATTGGTCCAAATATCACATGGCTGGTTGTGTCATTGGTGAGGCGCCACCAGACAGAACTAGACCAATGATGCAAAAAGCTATGTGATATTTGGACCAAGTTGTGTAGGGCCTTTGGGGCCCTACACAAATAGCCTTGCAAGATGTCTTTTTGCCCTGAAAGTTTTATTTCTTATGAAGTATACTGGGGCCTTGAAGGTAGTATGTCTCATTATTTGCCATGGTGTGACAACAAATCCCTTAAATGTCATTGTAAACATCAAGTTTTGTTGCCAGCGCCTTAAAGGACCATACTGGCCATTTTGCATGTTTGAGCCTCATATATTTAATTTTCACACAAGTAATGTTACTGACAGTCATTTCCCAAAGCATACTACTGGAACAGTGAATTAAAAAAAAAAATTTCCTACCTTCCAGACCACCATTGGTTTCAGTTTATTCTGGAATGCTATTAAAATCAACTTGTTGATACTTGAAACGTTCTTGGGACAGGTAATCCATCATCGTGAACAAGATGTGTATTCAGGTTTTTTTCAAAGTTACCTAATTTTAGTGTTTAAGTGCAATAAAAAGTGTGGAGTAATCTGAAAATGCTTCCTGTTGTCAGTTCTTCACTACAGTACTTGAATGCACCATTAGGAAGCATTTTNATCTGAAAATGCTTCCTGTTGTCAGTTCTTCACTACAGTACTTGAATGCACCATTAGGAAGCATTTTCAGATCACTTTGCACTTTTTATTGTGCTTAAATGCTAAAATTATGTAACTTTGAAAAACCTGAATATACTCTTGTTCGCGATAATGGATTACTTATCCCACGAACATTTCAAGTATCAACAAGTTGATTTTAATAGCATACCAGAATGACCTGACCAATGGCAGTCTGGAAGGTAGGAAAAAAATTTTTAATTTCACTATTCCAGTAGTATGCTTTGGGAAATGATCTAAGTAATGTTACATGCTCAAACATGCAAAATGGCTGGTATGGTCCTTTAAGGAACAAAGATCAAGGACTTCTTTCTTGTCTTTCTATGCTGTACCAACATAGAAAAAACAATCACATAATTCAAAAAAATCCAGATTTTGGCACAGATACGATCCTCAATAATTCATAATGCAATGCAGTCATAAGTCATTTTGTGTAGGTGGTTTGATATTTACTCAACTTAAAAAGCTCGGCTGCACTCACAGCTGAAATGAAATGCTGCAGTGTTCAACACAGGAACGTTTCAGTAGATTGTAGACGTGGTGACAGATTACAGTGTTGTTGCGTTATAGGTGTACGTTTGGTTCATACTGGCTTGGAAGCATCCTGTCCATTGTGCGGTCGGTTGTGTCTGACAGTGTTTGAACGTGGCTGTTAGTTGGCAGAGCATTGCTGCACTGACCACTTCACTAAACAGAACACACACACACACACACACACACACACAAACAGTGGTAGTGCAGCCAAGCCTCTGTGAAGCTCAGTGTCATATTTTATAACTATGTTGTTGCGCTGCTAAAATGTATTTGTAGTGTCACAACTACATCATGTGGACATACACGAGTTCTAGTCATGTGTATATTCTGAAATGTCGATAAAAATAAGGGAGCATTAAAAAAAATCAAGCATTCTTCTCAAAATAGAGAAACTACTGTAAGTCTGCAGGTATTTTCATTTAAAAGTTTTAATTGATAATTTCTGAGCCTGACAAAAAAATAAGCGAGCGCTTTCTTGTGTAGTTGTGTAATTTTTTGGGTGTTTTGTACATTAAGTTAGAACTTAGAAGTTCAAGAAACACCCATGGGTCTGTGAGTACAAGATATGGACAAACACGCAGCAATTCTCATGACTGTCGTGTTGAACTCGTTCAGCACCCAGCCTGTTCTCCCAGTTTGACCCCCTGATAATTTCTCCACTTCCCAAAAAATGAAAAGGCTTAAGCTGTATAGCCAAGAAAATGATTCCTATGAAACTGTGATAAGATCCCCTCCAAGGCAATCAAGTGGCAATTTGGAGGGAAATAATATTGAAAAAGGAACTATCACACGTCCATGTTGGTGCTTTTTATGTTCGGGTCAGAACTTATCAATCGGCACTTGTAATGAACATACGCAAAAGGTTCAAAAGGTTTAAATGAAGATTTTTCATTAGTGTGTTTTTATGAACATCCATTGTGTGACTTGAATGCATTACAGAGATGGTGAATGTTTATATTCCATGGTCGATTGTACATGTTTTCCTGTATTTTTCCTAACCTCGTTTATTGCAGAAGATGCCTCTTGTTAATTAACAAGTATGAAGCCTGTTTATTGGTGCCACCTGTGTGTGCGTGTGTAAGTGAAATGTCCCTGCATTTTAAAGGTCTTCTAAGTAAGCATTGGTGTGCAGACTTTGCACTTAAATTTATGTTACAACGAAACAACCGGGGACCAAACGGCAGCATTAATTTGAGCATTTTGACGCAAAATCAGTCCCCTCCAGCACAGAGCGGGAGTGTGATTGTGCATCATAATCCAAAATCAACAAGCCATTTGTCATATTCATATAATCTCCTCTCACTATTACCTATTCTAGTTTTTCCTCTTTCCAAGCGAAACAACAACCACCTGCAACATCTTCAACTCTCGTTCTCTTTTGGGCAACAGTAGATTTATTAGAACAGCTGAGGCAAAAATGTACTGAACTTATACTTGAATGTTTAAGTAGAAGGCCATTTCAATTGTGGGATTATGGTTAAAATAATATTATTCATGCTATTTATAGATGACAATAATAATGAATTTCAGTATGTAGAATAAACTCAAGAAAGACCCTGATACAGTAAATTTAGAGGCCAAAGTGCCAAAATTAACAGGAGGAATTTGTTACGTTAGCTTGATTATTTAGATGGATTGCAAATGTAATTCTAAATGCATTACAAGCTGATTAAAATATTTGGGAGTCTCTTTGTGATTAAAAAAGAATATGTCCACGTGGTTAGGAGGTTTTAAACTTTTGATGGAACTTGGTGGAAGGGTGTGGTGCAGGGGAGAATCTAGATGTGGGTCTGGATTCAAGGGGTGGACTCAATATTTTTGTCAGTTTCTTAAAAATTAATACACCAATCTCAATCTCAATCAGTCTCAAAGGTGCAATTTGGTCTGGATCAAGTTCATTTTAAAAAGTGATACACCCATCTTAAAATTCAGTATTTTGCCTGCTAACATGTATATCAGAAAGTAGAAGGGATGGCCATTTCTAATTGCTCAGTAAAAGCTGTCTTCTCCTGGGACTATATTCGCTCACAAAAAAACATTAAATAGATGTCGTGTTAACGATTACGTGTCTCAAGCACGTATCAAGTCTCAACAAGTAGATTTTCATAGTATACTGGAATGAATTCAAACCAATGGCAGGCTGGAAGATCGGAAAAAAAATTCTAAAATTTACTGATCCAGTAGTATGTTTTCAGAAATGGTTGTCAGTAACGTAACGTGTATGCGGGTTGTATATATTGGGCTCAAACATACAACAGTATGGTCCTTTAAAACAAGACACATTTTGTCTCAGCTTGTTCAGAAGTATGTGCTCCAATGATCAATATCTTCAATGTATTCAAACTTTTTACCAATAAAACATACAGATTTCCTTTCTTTTTTTAAAAAACGAAATACATCTGGATCTTTACTTCCCCCATGGATGTATGATTGCAACTGAAATGTGGTTTGCAAATATAAAGTGCCAGTATGGAGGTCAGGAGAAGAGATGGAGGGAGGCTGATACCTGGAGGTGGCTGAGCGCGGTCCACACTGCAGGAAGTAGGGAGACGAAACTGAATCCCTGCAAGAAGTAAGCAGCACCAGTTAGAGAGGAGGAGGCACACGTAAAGAAAGACAAACTTCTCCCCATACCTACCACACCTGACTGCAAGACATCAACAACTCATTGCGAATATTTACAGGTTCATACTCTTTTTGCTAATCCAGGTTCATCAATAAGAGCCTACATGAATGAGACACAGATATGCTGGATTCATAGTGTGTAGAAGTTCCCAAATAGCGAGTATGCAGTGTGGGTGACCTCATATCTGCACCCCACCAATTTTATTTTAGATGATTTATGCTTAGAGTGTAAATGCTGCTTCAGGGTTCTTAAGGGTCCTACATACTGAGTGATGTTTGGGCTATCGCAGGACAAAGACTACAATTGTGAGAGAAACATGAAGAGAACCCTTGTTGATCTAAAACTGTGGTCCAACATCACAATATGAGATTATCGGATTGAGCATACTCACATCCAAAGACAGTCCAAGACAATGTGAGAAATTTAGAACCAATGTGACGCTGCTACAAAATACATCTATAATCCAGGATTCGTATTGCAATTTAACAAGCATTAAACTTGAACTCATACAGTCTGGAACTTCAGTCGTGCACTGACCTTACACGTAATAGATCGGTCTTATTGCACAGTGTGTAGGAACCTTAAGATAAACCAAATTTGGTTGGAAATTTAGATTTCTGGTTAACACTTCCATCCAGCATTAGCTGTGCTCTTAAATGCAGAATGATTCTGATACACTGCAACCTGAAAGGCAATGCTGTATAGGCAACGTCGCCTAAAGAGGCACTTCCTCAGACTTGTTAAACTGGTTTCAATCAAGACTCTCAAACATTTGAATCTACATTTGACCAGGCTTTGTAGAATTTTAACAAGGATGAATGTGGGAAATGAAGTAGGGCATAAAATAAAGCAGAGAATACATGTAAAGAATCAATATTTGTCAAAGTTGCTAGCTTTGCCAACCTGCATTGCCTGAATATGTTGCCCATGTATCATAACCTAAAACTCATTTCATACTTATCAGACTGGACTGAATAGCTAAATCTGTAAAGATTATATGAGATAACGTGCATCAGCTGAATCTCAAGACAGACAGACAGACAGACATTGCATACTACAGTATATTACTGAACACAGAGGGGAAAAATCAACATGAAGCTGAATTAAAAAGCAAGTTTGGGGGAATTTTAAATTTAATTATTGTAATTCATCATTTTCAATTGTACTGTAAATTGTTTTAAGAGAACAAAACTTTTCAGTAGTTTGGGTGTAAAATCAATAGAAAACAAAGAGACAAAGACAGACTTTAGAATTAAGTGCTGAGTTAGTAATTAGCAATGTTATTACTGCCTAAAAAGAAAATGCCAAAAGCATCAAATTTTAGTCGCTGTCAAGTGTCATTTTTAGGGCTAAAGGCAATAATGAAGTTAGACAGTGAGGAAACACAGAAAATTGGACAGAATGAGCTGAGAGAACCAAGACAGAGAACATGTTTTAAACATAAAAGGCAGTCTCTATTCTCTGTCTCTCTTCATTTTTGGACTGCATTTGCTGATGCAACAGTAGATAAAACACATTGAAAATAGCTGCATGCTGTGCTGCACAATGCAGAGCTCCTTCACATTTCACATATCACAGTCCCACCTCCCAAATCTCAAAGGTTATGAACCCCATAAGCAATTTACAGCGGCGGTCTAAACATAGTTACCTTTTACCATAAAGAAAATTCTATATTCCTTTCTTGGCTTCAAAGGATCAAGTCACACTTTACGTGAAATGTCACTGAACCGATGATGCTACATCGCAACTTTACTCAGCTGCACTTGGAATTATAGTAAATTCCAAAAAAAAAGTTAATAATTCTCATGTTCAAACTCAGCACAATACAACTGAGAGCCAATTCACGTCATTACACACAGCAGAGCCAGACAGCTGTTAAAGCTCTATAGTGCTTTGATAAGCTTCATGTAAAATGTGACTTAATATCATTTCACGACACTGGTACAGACCTTCTGCCTGTTACTGTTTCAACACGACCTCGCAAACCTTTTCCCATTTGTGATAAACACTTTGAGAAAAATCACTGGCAAACGTTCTGACCGCCTCTCCTCTCCACACGACGCCCTCCGTGTGCGCCAGAGGCCGACCTTGCCTTAGTTGTGGAACTCAGACTGGCAAAGAGGCTGGTGAAATACTGCTCTTACTCAAGTCAGGGTGGACTGACTGAATGACATGCAATGATGGACAATGAGCATGGGGGCTGAAGATGTAACAGAGTCAATGGGAAGTGTCCTCAGAAAAAAAAGCATCTGACTCCAGACTGTCTTCATCCTGGGAAGAGCAATCCCCAGTGCTTCTCTCCAGCTTATCAAAGCTACCAGGGGCAATTACACAATACATAAAACTTTCTAATCATATTGCAAAATCATTAGTAATCTACGGGCTAAAGTACAGAGCCTACAGCTTTATCTAACTGCGGCCCAGTCATCATTTCTCTGCTTAACTACTTGTTCTCGTGGCACTTGGAGTTTTAAGTCACAAATGCACCAAAGCATTGTAACTGTTTTTGGGACACTTTTTTAGTTTGTTTATAACTTAAGGGCATTTTCAGACCTGTAGTCAGTTCACTCTGGTCTGGTCGCTCTGACTCTTGTTATCGTTTAGTTTGGCTCAGTTTCACACAAAAAAATATCTAATCAAACCAAAATCTAGCAGCAAAAGTCAGGTGAGACTGCTTGCTCTGCTCATTGGTCAGAAATGTCTGGGATTGGGGGGAAAAAAAAAAAAAATTAAAGCAGGAAAAAGTTTGCTGTGCCAGGATATAACTAAATGACATGGAACGATGATGAAATTGGGATATTTCCAGGTCACAGTCATCATTTGGGCATAAACCAAGAAAACTATGACAGCAGAAGCTGAATTTGACTTCAAGACAACGTTCGGAAAACTGTTTGTTGCTTTAGATGTCTTCAGACGTGCTGCTTTCAAATGGCTGAACAGGAGAAGGGAGTGCATAACGAACACAAATATGTTAGAACCTTTTCAAAGCGTCCTTTAGATTTGCTAATCAAAGGTGACCATGTGCACTTTGCCATTACTGGTTCAAGATCAATCAGTAGATCAATGGACTGGTCTGTAGTTGGTTCAGAAGTAGTGTGGATTGAGTTAAGACCACAAATGATCCGCTCCAGAAGTTGTTTGGAACTGGTCTGAGACCACTTCCTCAAAACAGGAACGAATCCAAACGAACCATACCAAGAGTGGAATGAAAGAAGAAGATATGAAGCTGTGTGTTATCAGTATGATGTTATATATTGCAGGATTATAACTACATGCAAAGGAGAAATATCAAGCTTGCACTGTTCTTGGGGACATTCCCTTTGCCTCTTTCTCTAGATTCCATCATTTAACTCTCCTCTCTGGACCATTTTACTGACTTTTATGATCTTTGATTCACTATATCTTTGTGGACTTAAGCTCCATTTACTAGATCAGGGCTGTAAGGGTATTTTATAGCTTCTCTGATTGTTGTCTGTTTGTAATTCCCCACTTACGGATCCTATGGTATGTGTCTCCCAGGCTTTGTTTCTTTTTTTTTCCTTACATGCAAATGTGTTTAGGGAGTTGTCCTTGTCCTCTTATGGAGCGGGTCTGGAAGCTTTGATGTGTGGACTTGTAAAGCCTTTTGAGACATTCATTGTGATAATGGGCTACACAAATAAACCTGACTTTACTAGATATCTAAAATTCACCTTTTTGCTCCCATTGTTTTATTTGAACATTTAATGCGAAAACACGAATCTAAATAAATCTAATTTTTCTAAATAATTCATGCTCTCACCTAAATGACATCTGTTTGGATGTAAATAAGAGATATCTCCATGGGCATGAATTATTGTGTTTAGCAAAAAAGAGCATGGAGTAACGGAATTTGCTTTTTCCTATCAACGTTTCCTGATCCAATAATCACAGAGATATTTCTTCAGGCGTAGATGAGTTGGAATATGGTACTGTTGAATCGCAAAGATGAACGAGTGAGGGGATTGATCAGTCAATGAAAGGATGGATGGATGAATGGCTGACAGAGCACAGCTAGCAGAACGTGTTGAGCGTGTGTATTGTTCAGTAACTCCAGCTGATTCTGCTGGATGTGGTTATAAAGTCGGTAGTTGTGGCCCTTTTGTCAAGAGCTGTACAATAAAACAAGCATGTTGTTCTTAGCCACATACATATATACATACAGTGGTGATGCCCCCATGGATGCAAGGTGGAATAACCTTTTATGTATGATATTACAATAAACCATTACAAATCAATGGCTTTAAAGTAACATTTCTCCAATGTCCTCAATAAATCCATAAACAGAAATAAATTGTAACATTCTCCATAGCTTCCCTAAACTTAAAAAACTGAGGGAAAAACAAGGCTAAGAGTTAAAGTCACACTAGCTGCTCCTGTACATTGTGATGTTGGACAAAATGAACAATGTTGTTATAACAACTTTGCTAAGACTTTGTTATTGATAGAGCTAAAAAGTGCTAAAATATCAAATTTGGGTCAAATTTTGGATCTACTTATAAATTCAGGCCAAAGACAGTTTGGGGAGGGACTGATTAAAGGAGAAAGATTCATCCTCTGGAGAGCATGAATATTCTCAGTAAGTGATGTGGCAACCCGCCTATTACATTTGGATTCTTGTCTTCACATGGAATTGTTGGCAGAAAAAGGTCAACGGGGTCACCAAGATATTAGGATTCATCCTCTGGGGACCCTGAATATTCACAGCTGGTAAAATAGAAATGTGAACAGTTGAGATACTGTATCTTTGCTGTGAATGAACACCTGATCGACTGTCTGTCCTTTGGTTCCTATTAGCAGCAGGACCAAAAGCTGTTGGATATAAATATTGCCAAAGAATTTAACTTTTTAGATGAGAGATTTTGTCAACAGATTAGATTTTTTTTTTTTTTTTTTTTTTTTTTTTTTTTTAAGAATTTCATGTTGAAGACCATCTCTGTAATCATCTGTCAAATATAAATCTGTACCTACCCAATATCTGACTATAATGCTGTGTTCCAGACAACTCGGAAACCAAATATTTCTGACTTCTTACCAAACCAAGAAGTTCCTCTGTTAGTCAAAATGGCAGTGTCCATTAAGTAATTTCAAATGGTGAATTAAAATAATAAAAATCTCGAAATGATGACTGTTAATTTATCAAATCATATATCTAAACCTGTATTTCACATGGTAAATGCATGTGTGTAAATTGATGTAAAATAAAATGTGTAATGTGTTCGTATTTGGCATTGTAGGTCGTAGAACGCTTGGTGGCTGGAAGTCAGAATTTTCACCTGGGAATTCCAACTTCCGATTTGAATGGAACACAGTATATGTATGCCTGTTCAAAAAAATAAATAAATAAAAAATAAATGTTATAGATGGAATGAAATCCAACTGTCAGCATAGAGGTATTTTCTTTTGCCAGAGATCAAAACAGGAATCGTGAAAATCCCACAATCCACCTTCAAAATCAACAGTATTGAATTTGGAAGTTGTATCCTTTTTTTCTTTCTTTTTTTTTTTTTTNTTTTTTTTTTTTTGTACTATCTTTAGTCAAAACTGCAACGTCTGAAACAGTGAATCATTTGGCTACTTATAAATAATTCAGTCATTTTTACATATCATGAATTATGTCTTGAGCTCTGCACAAATGATGATGTTGTCTAGCAGCAACATTGATTTGTGGTGGTTTGTGGAACAAAGCTGTTATGTTGGTCATAACCCACCTTGCTGAATGCCAGAATATTTAGAATAAAGACACAATCCTGTGTGCTGACTTTATTCCCCTCTATTCAAGAAATCATATGTACAATGGTTAAAGCAAGAGGGTGATTTATTATTAATACCAATGAATTTGAACTGAACTATAACAGTAAAATGTAAAAGCAAATAAAACCAAAACAAATGAATCATTCTGTAAATGTAGGTTTGGTTAAAGCCTCATGCAAATCTCAAGTAAAATGTGTTTGTGCATAAGAGATTTTTGAATGGAACAATTATTCCTTCTCTGGTTTATAGATACTGTGAAATGAAAATGCCAGCATGTTAACATGAGGCTGTCCTGTCAGATAGTAGCAACAGGTTTTGGTTTTGTTGGTGACTGGTAACATAAATGTATTAGCCAATAACTTTAATCTTATAAATTCCACTGGATTCATTAACTTCTGTGAAAAACAAATGAAGACATTCAAATGTATTTTACATACTGAGTATGACAGCATCTTAAACGTATGCTTTATCTTATTCTTACCAAGCGGTGAATGTTAATGAGTAGACAAAATGCATGAGAAATGTATTAACAACATATAAAATAAGGGATAATAAAGTGGTTCCCTACCAGACCTACCGTACTCTCTACGCCCCCCAGCTAAGCTATGGGCGCCTAAAATGAGAAAAAACAAAAACAAAAACAAAAAAACAAACAAAAAAGTGATAGCTTAGTACAGAAGCAATGCATATTGAGAGGATCAAAGTAAAACACACTGCGCCTGGCCCATGCCGTGTGTTCGCTGTGTGTAAAAGTGTGTAGACTTGGATTCACAAAAGTGGACATAAAAAAAAAAAATTACTATTAATACTGTATATTATACTGTCTTTGGATGCCATTGTAAAGCTATGACCCCCACTTTTCCATTTAAATTAACACATCATGAACATTTTGGTCAATTTTTATATCAATTTATGAAACATACATAAGGCCAATAAAAGTCGGAAATGAACAAGAAAACACCACAATAAGCAAAAAAAAAAAAAAAAAGNAAAAAAAAAAAAAAAAAAGGAAAAGAAAACATACTGGTTTCATTTATAACAAAATCAAGCATGAGCGAACAAATTCAGGCCAAACTCTGGTTTTCAGAAATGATGCTTTATAACTTTGACAAAATCTGATTCACTAAACATTTCAGTCTGAGATCCCTGAAAATTGCAAAATGACTGGGGCGAAACTGAGAAACAGGTTTCCTCCAGAAACTCTGAATGGGTGCAGGAAGAGGACACAGCGGTAGAAAAGAATTTCTGTTATTTTTCAAGGGGATCAAATTCTAACAAAAAACTCAAAAAGCGGACATCAGTGGTGACACAGTTGTTGTATTAGATCTCTGGAGTGCAACAAAATGTAAACAAAACTCATCAGCAAAGTAACTACATAATATATTAGATAGGCAATTCAGAATTTTCTACACACAAGTATATATTTCATTACACAAAATATGGTTGCATGATCAAAAAATAATTTTAGACACACTTTGTCTATTTTATCCTCAGTCTTTGTATTAAATTTAAATAGATTTTTTAAATAGAATAATATTTAGATTAATCTCAACATTCTTGCTACATTTCAGTTTATTTTAAGGGAAGTTCATTTCTTTGGGCTTAACAATAAAGTGAAAATGAAAAACAGGGCTACACTTAATTTATACCATGGGTGAGTTCCCTGGCCTCAATTAATTATCAGAAATTGTTATTAAACCCAATAAAAGAATCATTAAAATATTTGCACAGTATTATGATTAAAAAAAAAATGTTTCGCATATTATCACAGCCTTTATTTGCTTATCTGCAGTCAGTAAGGAAATGGACAATTCATTTCTAATTATTAATTGCTTTCAGTTATGTCACAAAGCACGGTGGTGCTTGATAGGTGAATTATGGTTGTTTGATTGTTTGATTGACTGTGAGAAGTGACACCCAGATGAAACCAAACCACTGAGTTTAGTTGTTAAAGCCAAAAAAAAAAAAAAAAAAAAAAAACATTGTATACTATATGGGGAGTAAAAATATCATGACCATTAGTTCATTAAACTGATGTTGTAGATTATAATTTAAGGCAATTTGGATTTGAAAAACATTGCAATAATGGCCATAACTATTAAAGGAAAAAATCACCCTAAAACACTGCATCCTATTTGCTGGTGTGGGGAGAATTATGTCAAGGAAAATGCAGACAGGCCAATGTCTCCCTCAACGTTAGATTCAGTAGACTAGAAAGCAATGAAGCCATGGACTGCAAAGTCACTTCCTTTTATGAGGGCTTCTTGACCATAACTCTGGGAAAAGGAGGAAATTGCTAAATGAAGCAAATGAATGCTGTTTCCCAAAAGCATCTTAAGGCAAAAAATGATCTTAATATTGGGATAAGATTATCTTAGACTTAAGGTGCTTCTTGGTCATGGAAAAAGTAGTGCAGGTAAAGGAGGGATGCATCATCACAAATTTATCATATCTAAAGTGCTTTTCAGACTAGGAAGAGACAATCTGCATCTTGAGGCAAGTGGCAATAGTTTGACATTGTCAGAGTTTAACATGGTGAAATTTTAGCATCAGCTGCAGGAACTGGAAAGTGTGTGCTAATTTTCATGGAAGGCACACCCCCCCTGCTGTGCCGCTGCCAACAGGCTGGGTGGCACAACTATTGTCAGGCTCTCAGTGAAAGGAATAGAGCTGGTTACTTGCTGCATCCTGGGCTGCAAAAGGCCTTAAGGCTGTTTTCACATGATAAGAAGTATTTGCACCACAGAAAGCGATCTACAAGCCTCTACTCCTTGCTGCCTACACTCCTGATGCTCTGCATCTTGGTCAGCGCATAGATGTGTCAACGTAGCAACACACGTAATCAAGAAGCGCCTGGACATACGCAGCTGATGCAATCGTAGATTAACACCAGTTTATAAACCTGGTAGCCATGTCTGACTGCTGCCATTTCTGCTCAGATCATGGTAAGATTTTAAAGTTGCGTTGTCCAACTTGGGAAATTGCTCGAGGTTAGAATCTTCTCCTCCATTGTTGTGTGGCTTCTACTTATGTCACATACAACTATTCTTATGGCATGTTGGAAAGCTCAGCGGTGGACAGTCAAAGTTGAATTTGGTTGAACTTTGAGCGTCACCCCTCAACTCCCAAAAGAACGCCGCCACTCACCCCCACTTACCATGTGAAATCGGCCTAAAAGTGCAAGAGTCTTAGGGTGGATTTTCCTTTGCTGATTCACTTGGGCTGTAACTTACATAGATTCAAAGCATGAGTAAGGTATTATGTGGAAAAAAAGCAAAATAAAGGTGACTATATATCACCATATGTCATTTTTTAAATAAACAATTATATTTAAAAGTGATTATGATTAAAATAACTTTTGGTTTTGTGCTACAGTACTATACTTTCAGAAAACTCATCCACAAACTCTTAGATTTCACTACATGTATAAACTTGCAGGGGTAAACAGAAATTGCTGCTCCTGACAAAATCATTAAAAGAAAAAAGTTAGTGTTGCCTGAGGCTCATGCAAAAAAAAAAAAAAAAAAAAAGGCTCTAAAATCTTCATTCCACATTAAGCATTGATGATATGCATGAGGGCTTACCATAAATGCCTAATATCTGTAATTGCAAATATTAAAGTGACAACAATATAACAAAGGACTTGCATAGAATGAATGAATTTGATTTGAGACATCATGATTGGCCAGTCTTTATGATGGATTCAGCACCTTTAAATTAGTTTACACTCCCCAGACAATGGGAAAGGATATGAGTAAGGAATGCCACTGCAATCCCCTCTTAGTCATCCAGAAAGGAAAATATGACTACAAGCATTTCAATTTTTTTCTTATATTATTATATGTATTTATATATATTTTTAATATAATAAAATGATTGTAGGCTAATAAATGTTGTCACAGTCATACGTCTTCCAGAAAAAGGATTTATGCTTGGCCAGCCTTTGGCTAGTTCTTAATGAGAAACTCAAAATCTTTTTTGTTTTGGGTTTGTAACAAGCAAAAACAAGTTGAGCTAAGCTGTTATATTCTGTATTGCAAATTGTGGAAAAATGGAAAGATTAGCTAATTTCTAACCTCTCATTCCTTGTACCGAAAGATCAGAAGTCAGAGTTATGATGTTTTTGCCAAAGAACAGAACTTGGCACCCAACAAAGCATGCCTGATGATATGATGCAGAAGACATATTAGAGTATCAAGGCAAATGATAAGTCAGCTGGGCGTTTAATTTCAGGTTCAATGAATTACTGTACCAGGTGTGTGTTTTCTTTTCTTTTTTTTTTCTTGTGTAAGTTTTTCAATCTTGATCTTGCACAATCTTTGTATAAATAATCATCTTTTCAAAGTGCCACTTTTTCAGTTGTCTTTTGGTCGTGCAACAGGGAAGAAGATCCACTTTCCTGATAAAGTGATAGATGATGCCTTTCCTTTATCAAAAGTCTTTTTTGAAAGGTTTACTTCAGTCAAGGGTCTTTTACAGGACTCCCATGATTCTGTGCTGCAGTGACCATCCAGAGATAAGAGCTGTGAAACGAAGACATTTGTTGCAGGCCTCAGTTCCTCGGGCCTCAGCATTAACTTTGGTACGCCATGTTGGTACAATGGGCTAATGGTGCAGACGAGGGATTGAGGGGAATTCCAGTGGCTACTGAGCAAATATTACTTTATGACAGACAAAATGAGTAATTGGCCAAATGTAGCAGGTGATTGAGGGCTCCCACCATTAAGGTTTGCTAGGAGCCCAGCAAAGCCATCACTAGTGAGGCGGTGTTAGTACATTCAACGGTACTATACTGCACCTCTGGGGACATGGTCGGAGAGGTAGAGGCCCTCAGCGGCTCTGATTGTCTACAGATATGGACCAGGGTTTCTCCTTTCTCTTTCAGCAGTGATGAATCAAAACAAATAAAATCTACCGTGACTATAGAAATATCACATTAAAGACATCCAGTATCCATAACATTTTGGGGAATGCACTTGTTTGCTCTTTTAAGTGGGATTTTGGGCTGTCGCCAACGAAAGTTTCAGATTTTTAATTGTGAGAGAATTGTGATGAAATCTGTTGTCATCAATCCAAAATGGCGGTCCTGTATCACAGTATGACCAACCATCAGCCCATGACAAAATTAATTTCATTTTAAGTTGTATTGATCCCCAAGGGGAAACTGTTAGGAGCAGTCTACACCAAGACTACAGCCAGAAGACTGGAAGCAGTGTGGAAACAGCTAGCCTTTGTCTAAAGCGGGGAACATGAACAGCATCTAACAAGTCAAACGTCGTCTTATCTTCATGCTGTTCTGATGTTAGCTAGCAACAGAAGCCTAAGAGGAGAAAATGTGCTTTGGGTATGCAATTTACGTATGAACTGCTATCTTTATCGACACCATAATCAGACTTCTAAGCATAGTGTCTTAACATGTCCATCTGAACATACACAGGATTTTTGAGTATTATTAATGACACTCTAGAACTTGACAACCCATGTATCACAGAAAAAAATGAGGATTTTTTTTTTTTTTTTTAAACTGGTAATTACAACAGAATTTGTTCTGTGCTCAAACTTACACAAAACTAAACTGAGAACTTCTAAGAATCTTCAGAATATTGCTTTAAAAAAGGTGGAAATGTTGAATTTAGTCTAGTTTGATGGTGACATCATTAAAGGTTATCGTCAAGCACATGTAGTGTAATGTTATTTGAAGGTGCATGGAGTTCATAAAAAGGAATTAGTTGTGTGGGTGGTGCAAGTCATAGGTGTGATTTGGAAGTGGTATATGATAATTAGCTTTACCTATTTACTAATAAACCAAAATTCAAGAGTGGTATAACACACTACAACTATCAAAGTATCAGAAAATGATGGCTCTAATTGAGGTCACAGAAAGGTTAAGTGTGGAAAAAAGAACAATAATGTGTGTGTTTGTTCCAGCCAAGTAAGGACTAAAGGAATAAAAAAATGAACGCATTATAGAAACTGAACGTATTCATATGTTCAACTCCTACCTCTCTTTATCCTCTGTTTATCCAATTTTATCTGCTTTTATTCCTCACATACTTTCTGTTGTGAATCCTGAGCAGTGAGTTTATCGTATTTTCCTCATATTATATCTAATATTGAATACTGTTTTATTTGCGCAGCATTTCCTCCTCTCGTTTGTTGCAGTTTATTTTGCTGGCTCAGTCTGTGCGTCCATATGTTCTCCATATAAAAGGGAAGAGATTTGTCAGTTGTCACAGGTGGTAACTGCTCAAAGTTCCACACTGTTAAGAGAATATTCATAACATAGCTAGATCACTAGTGACACACCTATTTTGACAATGTGGATCAGTATTAAAGGATACTACCAAAGAATACACACTGCAATGTTACCTTTTTATGCTGGTTTAGCCATCAAACTAGCAGTCAAAATCTCCAATTAGATTTACTTGTTACTGATTTATAAATTACTGTTAATGACCAAAACCAGAAAATGCTACTTTTAAAACAAAGAATCCAATGAAATAGGTGTAACAACTTTCCAGTCACCACTGCATGAAAGAGTAAAGGCGAAACACTGGTATGAACTACCGACTTCCTATGAGGTGCACAAACAGCTGATGAACATGATGAAACAAATGGAGACAGACCTCAAAGGTCAACGTGACGGAAAAAGTGCTGTGTTTGGTTTAGAACCACAATTTCTACTGTAACCCCTCGCAGCGCTATGTCAGAACACAGTATGTTTATAACCGCAAACAGTACAAGTATTGAATATAACTTTCTTTATATACAAAGTGGTACATTTACATACATATACAGAGTTTAAACATGAATGTGTTTTGTGCAGGAATGAATTGAAGCCAATACGTTCGGACTTCATCATCACTCTGGATCCCACCGTTCTCCCTTACTGCTTTTCTCCACAAACAAATGATCCATTGTAAACATGTTTAGTCAGGGACTAATTACTCAAGTCCACACAGCCTTAAGGTTATGTTATCCATGCAGTATTGCCGAGTATTAGTCTTCTATCATTTTTATATGGTATTTTAAGTTGCTGCCATCACTACCCTTTCTTTCAATAATTACCACTTTATGTTCTGTGGTTCACTAGTTTGTCATTGAGAAAAGATTTAAGTTGGAAATTTTCAAAATATCCATTTCTACTGTAACTGGCTACAAAGTAGATGAAAAAAAGGCCATGGCAAAGGAATACTTTGATTAAAATAACTAAAAAGTAAATTATATATCACTTGTGTACTCATAAATAAGGTATTAATCTTTAATGCATTCATTAAAAAACTAGGGTTTATAAAGTTATTCACAGTATTTTCTCAGTATACTCAGGTGCTTCAGAGAATGTTTCTACATGAAGAGAAACTGGAATGAACATGAGTTTCAGATTCATGTGCAGAGACAGACCACCTTATGCCTCATCTTACAATGGCTGATTACTGAGTATTGTTTAATGACCTCAGACTTTACAATCACTATTTTTTTGTTTACTTGAATTGACTATTTATGTGAAGGTTCACTATTCAAGACAGGGGAGGGTCAATGAGGTTGCACTTCATGGCACTTGAGGATCTTAATAATCAGCCACATTCTCTTTCACGTGTTATGTAACCTAATTACAGTGTTCTTTTATTTCATGGCTAAGCAAGACACTTGTTAAAAGATTGTTTGAACATCATTATAACCTGTTCAAGAGATCACAGACTCTGTGTCTGCATAGAGTAAAGGGACATTACCAACAGCACTACCTTGACTTTTCTAGCCTGGTTTATATATGTAGAATGTGAATGATTAAAATGACATAGACAGATATGACATGGGCCCACTGGTGTACTTCCTGCTCCACAGTTCTAGACTAGCGCTTCTGTGGCCACCTGTGTGGCTGCCTGAGTCTGGCTGCTTATAAGCCTTTTGCTTTTTGTTGATCTCCCATGGGAAGTCCTCTATTGGCTGTGGGCTGGCGGGACTGCCTGATCCTTCTGGTGTGCTCTCAGGGGTACCCTCGATAATCTCAATGCGGGGAGGGTCCATCAAATCCAAGATGCTGAATGGGGCTGGCTCTGGTTGGCACATCACTGACTTGTCCTGTGTGTGGTGCCGAACGGACCAACTTGAGCCCGCTTGGATTCCGATGGACACTCTGTCATCTGTTTGTGTGGTGCTGTCGCTGCAAGGCTCGCGGCACAAAGTCCACATGTTATAGCACTGGGTGAAGTTGAAGAAGTTGCTGTTGAAAGTTTTAAGCTCCCCACATACGTCCCTACGCAGTTCTGCCAGCTCATAGCGCATTGCCGAGATTTCATCCTTCCACTGCATGTTGAAGGCGGCAACCATGTTGGCAGACTCCTTAAAGGCCTGAATGGCCTGAGGGACGGGGGGCTCAGAGGTGGCTATGGGTGAGGCAGTGGGAACCCTGTACACAGGTGGGGATGCAGGTGGGACAGAGATGGCTGTTACGGTGGAGCTAGTACTGTGCTGGCTGCGAGCAGCAGCCGTCTCTCTCTCCAGCCTCTCGAGCTCCACATAGGCAGAGGAGCTAGCACCATCATCATCCTCAATCATGTCGTCATTCAGTAAAGAGGTGCCATCCACAACATCATATCCCTCTGGAAAACAGATTTATATGCAAACAGAGGGACATTCAAGGTGAAAGGAACAGCTGGAGTGTGATTTTGTTTAGGATTCTAAACTAGAAAATGAACACATATCTATGGAAAACATACAGTATGTGAGTAGCAAGCCGTTCCACAGACATAAAAGATGGAACCCATGAATCCATACTTTATATTCAATATTTAAAGGTTGGATCAAGGCTAAGTATGCCAGCATGGATTGGTATGCTGCCAAAACGGGTGCATATACAGCACCAATGTAGCAAAGAGCCAAGAGGTGCTGATGGCATTCATAACAAAATGATATACTGCATGTTACATGCACCCTAAATAGCTTTAACTTGAAAATTTTAAATAGCAGGGAGGGCTCAGCTCCTGGTAATGGAGCTAATTGCCATCAGAGCCAATACAGAGTAGCACTCATCCAAAACACACTAATGAATTTCATTAACTCACATACTGTAGGTATTTCACCATGTTTTTACACTGCCTTCTCAGTCATCTCAAGGTACATCAGGTTTCTTTCCATCTTTTCACTGCACAGCACAGCAAAGAGTGGAATCAAACATTAAATATGTCATTCATTGTAAAATCATAAAATAATTTTTATGAGAACTTGTCTCAAAACATCTCAAATCATCAAAATGTTTTTCAGTGACTTGAAATTTGTGCCATTTTTGTGCAAAAGAAAAGATGTAAAGGGAATAGAAGATTCACAACTCAGTGGGCCAAAAAGCAGATATGAACCCTATTGAACATGTCAGGTCCGAGGTAGCTCATTGGACCATGTGAAGTAACCCAGTGAGGGGAGGGGTCACTCCCCGTTTCAGGGCTGCAACAGGGAGAGGCTGCAATCCCACAGTCAAAGACAGCTGACAGACTCAATGTCAAGGGTTAGACTCTGCCACATTTGACCTTTTAAGAGAAATCGGTTTTCATGAAAAGAAAAATAAGGTTCACACACGTACAGCAGACACATGCTGCTCTCACAAATGACTGGAGACAGTGGCAATGCGATAACATTCAGTGCTATTTTATGACTGCGTTATGAAAACATTAACGTTTGGGAAGTACATCTGTCATACACTTACACTTACAAGGTGATCTAAGCACACTTAAAATATAGACATGATAAACAACTCACAAAAGCCAGCAACACATTCATTAGTACAATCAAAATTCCTCCTTTCAATGGCAGAAAGGTATCAAAGGTATAAAGGCAAACAAAAGAATAAATTAAATATCTGGGTTTTGTGAGTTGTTTGCAGCAGTGTTTGCTGCTCAGGGTAACATAACGAGATATTTCTACTTACTATATATACATACTCTATCTTATTTTACTGAGAAGGCAGTGCAAAAACACACATATACATAGATATATGTATGCGTGTCAACATTAAAATACCTGAAACAATCATCACTGATGCCTCCAGTTGTTCTTTCCCCCTGGTTATCCTTCAAGAGATGGATGGTCAAATGGAGAGGGGTTTGCTGCCCGTTTGCCCTATGGAGCATCATGGGATCCCTTCCCCGCTCAAGGGCCCACTAGCCTCACCTCACATGGAGTTTGAGTTCATAAGCCACTTACAATTCGGTTCATAACTAGTATCTAGCATTAGAGCATGATTCCAAGAATCAATATTTTCTCTAGCAAGATAGCCTGAATAAGTTTCCGTTTGTGATTTTGAGGCCACTATTCCATCAGCAGTGCAAAGACTACAGCAAAGGTTTAGAGTAGAAATATTATTAACTGAATAGCTTGATTGGTGGGTGACAACATATAGCAAATCACCCTCCAGGGAACCCTCCTTCAGGGTTTCCATGACCTTGTCGGATATACTTTAATTGATGCATTATGCCAATTTTCACAATACAGCCTCATAACACAAATACAGTCAACTGCTTTTGTTAACCCATTGAGAACTGACACATTTTGAGCAGAGAGCTAATTGAATAGAGCTCAGCAAATAAGACGGTGGGATTGGAGAACACTCCTTTATCCTCAGTACTTCTGTCACATCGAAGGAAGAAACTGAAGGATTCCAAAAGAAAGTTCCAGATTGAACAAGAAAACATAGCCCACAAAAAGAGTAAAAGTTCAAATGTCTCCAATGTTGTATTGACAGAATCAGAGTGTGGAAAAATAATAAAAAATCCAGGTCATAATGTTTAAAAATGCACATTATTAAAGAAAAGTGTTTCAATAGGGTTCATAGCTTTACTCTTGCAGGCAAACACCAAATGCACTTAGTGAGGGAGTTATTGCAATGGACCTGTTTGCACAAAGAACCTGATGTGTTCATTTTAGCATTATATTGTTTATACTGTGTCACACAAAGCCTTAAAATGCTTGCATTGTTATGTTAAAAAGCAGCACGTAGTGCAAATAACATTGTCCATAAATTTCTGCAGCCAAACAAAAATTCACTGTATTATTGGTTCTACGGTCAAACTATAAATGAAGTTATAGGGCCCTTGAGAAAACAGAGACTGCTGCTCAAAAGCTACAGTATAGAGATTAATGCAACACAATACAACAATATTGTGGTTGGATGCAATATAAAAGGTTGGATTCTTCAGAAAAAATGAGCACGCCATCAGCGTTCCTTTGTGCAACCAGCATGTGTGTGTTCTAGTTTCTAGAGCTTGTTGACTTACCTTAAATTGGTTATGAGATTGTGTTTATTTTTCTGCTTTGTGTTCTGCAATCTTATCAGATCAATTCCAAGATCGGCTAAAAAAAAAATATAACATGCTAATGTGTTGGTAGAACAGAGCAGGGGGAGGACAGGTGGGAGGCTTGCTTAGTGTATCTTCTCAACACATATGTCACAACCTACCGCTCCCCTACCCCTGGCCCGTTTCCTTCTTCACCCCTCCCTAAGTAACTCACAACACATATATAACACCACAGGGTCACATGCTTTGGGTGGGGCCTGTTCCTCTTAGGCATGCCATGTAATGTGGCTGTGCTGTGTTTGGAAATGTGTGTTGCCATTTGAGTGTTTTAGATGCGACCCTCCCACCCGTACGCTATCGTTCTCCGGCTTGGCAACACCGCGAGTTACCAACCAGAAGCTCGTCTGCTGATGCATGAGTCGTGCAAAGTAACACACAAGCAAACCCGTCTAAACGACCGAGAGTATGCAGATGCCAAAACAAGCACACGCACACCACAGATTCCAAAGAAAATATCTGGAATCATTCAGCCCGGCATCTCTGACGCTCAAGGGTACCCCACTGTACATATGTAGGTATGTCCAATTTGTGCGCATGTATAGGATGTATGAGGATATGTACTCTAAGCCCTCTCTCTATGGGGTGGAGGGATTCTTTACCTGTTGTGGATCTGAGAGTTGAAGTGACAGTGGAGGATGTCATTGAAGGCAAGCAGTCATCATCCTGGGAATAACCAGCCTGAATTGCACGGAGGTAACTGTGGCTTCGAGTGCGGAACGAACCAGGCAGGTCCAAGGCCTCCATGGCCTGGGATTCTACTTCACTAAAAACGGACTCGCAAACTGACTCAAACTGGCCATTGATCTCAGTCTCACTCACCTGAGAGACAAAAACAGGAATAGCAGTCCTTAATTTTTCCTCTTCCTTTCTCTTTCTCACTTTGATTCTTCCCCTTTGCACAGCAAATATGAAGGAGTGTTAGCATAAGGAAATGCCACTGTCAATTCCGACCTTAAACTGAATGAATGTCTAGATAAAAATGACAGAAAAGGCAGATGACAACAAAAAATCAATCAGCAAAAGTATTCAGTTTGTTACAGAGCATTCAATTTACCAGAAACTGAAAATAAAGATGTACTACATGAAAAATAGGGAAGCAGACGTCATTCCAACCTAGTCAGAAGCAGGAAAAGATTGAACACAGTAAGAAAAGACACTGCAGGCTCAGTTTACAAACTCTAAAAATTGTAAGCTGTAGGTCTATCAAGATTTTCTTCAGAAATATTGTAAATTCTAGCTGATTCACAATGATGAATTCATTTTGCTGATGATACAATCTGCTCACTCTAAAATGGAGTTATCAGTTCTATTGTACTCACACTATAAATGCTATAGTTTGGATAATATTACCATTGTGTACTGTTATGGACAGTATACACAGTTATGTTAGAGAAAATCAATGAATATACAGTATTAAATGTCAGAAAATGACTCAGGCTGTTCAGTAGAGCAATATTACATCAAAATAATGTAATTTTATCATCATTTCAATAATTTAAATACTAAGTCAGCCACAGAGGAGAGCTGAGTTCCACGATTATTTCTAGAACTGGGTGACAGAAGTTGTAAATATAAGATGATTGTTCATTACTTATTTTAGACCAAAAGCTCTCCTCCTCCAACTGCTGTTGTTGTTGTGCCACAAATCTCCTTAGCAACCTCTTCTGGTACCACCTTGGAGGTCCAGATCAGAATTAGCAGAATTTATCCAACTATAGGCTAAAAGCTAAGAAAGAGAAGGTTGCTGTAATGTCAAGTTAGTCAGATATGGTAAATTTGCACCTAAAAGAGATGCAGTAAACTGTGATGCAGTAAACTGCCTTATCTGTATCCCTAATCTCTATTTTGAGAAAAATCACATCAGTTAAAAAGAACAAATGCCTGATTAAGGCATTTTGTCTCGCTGAGTAGCTGGTACACCAAGACAACAGTGATTGTCACTATATCAGTCTCGTGTTCTCAATATCTATGATATCATGTTTCATTTTATTATGAAACTGTTGAAAACATTACTGCAAACCCACATAGCTGTTACAGTTATTCTGGCTGATTAGACACGTCTCAGATTAGCATTGGGATTCGATGGGAGTCTGCTGGAATTACCCCGCTTTAACAACGGCAACAAACATATGTCATGTGCCATGTCAATCAAACGCTGTCTGTACACACCCAAGTCCTGAGATGAGGTCCAATTAACCAAAATAAGTGAAAACACCTGTGTGAGCATGTAGGACCTTCAATGAGTGTGTCTAGAACTGACTGAGATATTGGCTAACAATTGTAAAATGTATTTATTCTATTAATATCGCCCAAGAAATTATCTATACCTTGACATTATTTGAGACACCTGAGACATAAGCTGTATCTTAATTCCATAACTGATACTAAATACTGTTTTTGCAGTTAGTATACAATAAATTTAAATACAAGAAAATGTGATACTACCATCACAGGCACTGGATATTTGCTGAATATCTGTTGAACTTTTTGAAAGTTGCTTACTTAACTTTCTTTAGAACTTTCTTACTTAATACTGTTTTTTTCACCCAAAACTCACACTCACACTAACCTAGAATGCATATGAACATCTTTGAGCATAATTAATTTCTGTCCTCTTTTCAGGGTGTGCTACATACTCCAAATCTGGTTGGAATTAGTGTGTGATATAGAATCAGGACACGTCTAGAATCACAATCACGTATGGCCACCAGTAGTTAACATCACTCTAAAGCCAGACCTTCTGGAAATAATACCATATTAGTGATTTCCTGCTCCCATTGTTGTCTCACCCATGCACTGTATGTCTCCGGTTGTTGCCTCTGTGCCATGCGTGTGTTTGAGACTCACCTGGCTGACGCAGCTAGCCTGACTGAGGGTGCTGACAGCGCGCATGTAGCTCTGGTTGCGAGAGCGGAAAGGCGGAGGATGGAAGGTGGCTGGGTCCAGCTTGACGTTAGGGTGGGGCCGCATATCTCTTGTGGTTTGCAAGTGGTAGCCGTGGCTGGACAAGGACATGGGGTAGGGACAGACACGAACAGTTCAAAAGCCTCATATGGGACATGCTGAATTCAGTGAATCAGCTGGCTAGCATGCAACAGTGCCTTAGTTTATCATGATTAACTATTTATACCCAAACAGAATTAGCACCCCATGTATAACTCGTCTCCTTTTCGGGAGTGTATCTGTGTTCCCATGGTCCTATGTTCCCCAGTTCAGTATTCTGTTAACATACATTAAGTGTGTTAGGGTTAAAGTTTAGGCCTAATCCTAACCCTAACCCTAACCCTAAACCATTATGTGCTCTATTGTGCTATATATATAGCTGGAGAACATACAACCCTGTGAACATAGGAATAACTCCTCCTTTTCACACTAGGGACATACATTCTTTTTTTCACACTGCAAAAAAAATAAATAAATAAAATAAAAAATAAAAAAGCCATATCATTGAGTCACTTTTGTCTTTTATTCCTAAAATCTGTAATAATAAGCGATAGAGACATTTTCCACCGGGGTACAAAATAGGCTGATTTGTTTATTTCTTTGCAAAACCAGATGTGATCAGAACCCCACCCCACTAAGATGATGCTGATAGAAATATTATGAGCCTGATTTGCAGGAGGGATGATGAATGTGTAACACCTTCCCAGGTTCAAAAATGTGGCTCTTTGTGAAAGCTGTGCTGCCTGAAAACAAACAGCCTCCGAGAAACTGAGTTAAAGCAAGCTGAGAAGCAAAGTAAAGGTCACAAAGGCACTTAAAGGAACACTAGGAACACTTTGGTAATTTCTGCGGTTTCACCAAGGAAAAGATACCAGTTAGCAGGCACCAAATAACCAGAGAGAGATGATTATCAAATGTTCACTATCTTACACTCAAACAAAGTGAAGATTTGACAGACTTAGGGCACCCCAGAAATGAATGATTAAGGCTCCTTGCTTTCAGTTTATACAGAAAAATATTCAAATTTGAATGATTTTTCTCAGTGAAGAAAGCTCACAATGTGCTTTCAGTAATAGAAAGCAAAGGGAAAAATCCAAAGAAAACAAAAAACATGCTGACAAGGGTCGATTGCTAAGTTCTGAGCCCAGTATGCAAGGAAATGAGAAAGGGTTGTAATATTAACCATGAAACTATTGTAATTCTTTAGTTAAACACTGTAATTGCATTCACTTGAGCTTTGGGTGATTAGTGATAACAACTTACTAGTTCCAAAGAAAGGCTTTATAAGTTGTACAAGATGGATAAAGAATGTTCCTGTACACACATCAGGTGTCATTGTGGCTAGTATCCATGATTGTGGCTTTGAAGTAGTTCAGCACGCACGCTACTCACCTTATTTGACTTTTTTCTCAAACATGAAAAGGCTTTAGCTGGAACCTGTTTAGCAATAGATGTTGATGTCATATCAGGTGTGAAGGATTTTTTGGAAGTCAAAAAAGATGAAACTGGGATTCAGGATTTCAGGATTGTTGGCAGAAGTGTTGGAAGGAGAGATTATGTTGAAAAGTAAAGCACTGCACTGATCCATCTTTACAGGTGCAGCACATAATTCTATATGCTATAAGAAATAATTATGACTATATTGTAGCTAAGTTCTTTATGCAGTATCAGCATACACAAAATGTCTATCACTGCATTAGTGACATGACCTTTTAAATGCAAAACAGAAAACTGTACCCTAATGACTTTGAGATGTTGTACTGTATGATTGATCAAACGCCCTGCTAGACTTATTGTTTATTTAAACCCTTTCAGCAATCATTTTGAGATATATTCCTCCATATGTCTGTGTTTTTTTTCCATCCAGTAAGGCCAAGCACACTGAAGCCCTCTCTTGAGTCTGACATTTCAGAGATGTGACAGTTTTGCTACAGACTTGTCAACAACTCTGTGATAACATGAGACACATTGCTTGTATAAGATGTTGGGCAAATATTGAATTAGCAGATGATAACGGTCACAAACACAAACCCATTTGGTACTGTGACACTAAGAAAAGTGCTGTTTTACCTGATCTCATGAACCTGTCAAAGCTCAAGTTATAAGTCAACAACACTCAAGAATAAGTTTGATGTAATTAACCAGTAAATACAGCCTGGCTCTTGCTGTCATCTTCATACAGTTGCCTATGTATGCCTAAAATGATACAAGGAATGATAACAAAACCTGGCCCTCTTATTTTGTTGCCAAGCAACTTGACTCGGCATTACCAAATAATGTAAAACCTCGCCAAATCCCATGAGGACAGCAGAGCAAAAAGCAGCATCAGCAAACAGCAGATTTACTCAGCACAGATATTGGACAGTGTGTAGACAAAGCAATGAGTCACTGTTAGATGGTTCAGATTCATAAGAATAAAAAGACAGAGACGGAATTAAAATTTTAGTAGGTTGCTATTAAGAATGCAGTTCCTAAATCAAAACCTTAGCCACTGCACCTAATAAATAACAAAAGAAAGAGTCACATGCTTCTGATTCCTTTTAGGCTCACAAGTACACAGAGCTGTTTTAATATGAGAGCAATCCACAGGAAGATCACATGACTTATATAAGATGTCTACATCTTCATTGTCTCATGATAACTTTTATTCCTTGGTTACCGACATTGTTTTACTTTTTTTTCCAACTGTTTCAAAGCACAAAAATTTCCAAGCTCTGATTATAAATTAATGATTAACACACAAATTCATCTTAAAGGCACTTTCGCATTCTTCAGAAATAAGAAAAATGCTTTACAGTTTCTGATGACTGAAGTACCTAATTGCCCAATCAGACTGCTTGGCAGCAATTACCCAGAAAGAGTCTGAAAGGAAGTGGTTATCCAACAGCAACCATTCTCACTCAGTGATAAGGTAAATTTGTGAAAAATGTTAGTTTTGACTGTGAGAATTTATGCATTTTTTTTCTTTCAGACTTATTTTATCAATACCTGTTAGCATCTGTATAAAATAAAATAAAATAAAATAAAAAACAGGAACAAACTATCAAAGAAAGTCAGTGCACAGTTTTGGCATGGATAGAAGCAGCTGTGTGTCCAGTCCTACCTGTGTGGGTCTATGTGGCGTCTCTGCATGGCTGATTTGAGGACGAGAGCGTCAGACCGAATGGCCTTCCGTGGGGAGGTCTTTGGGCTGGTGTCAGAGTCGCCACTTTCGTCATCCACCTCACCCATAGCTTTTACGTAGCTACTGCTGCGCATCCGCCGGCATGGGATCTCCTCATCCTTCTCACCTGGGTATCCACTCCACTCATCCTGGGGCACCTGTAGGAGACGACACACCTGTGTCAAATGCTGATCATATTCACATCCTTAAGATTTTAACATTTTAAGACATTATGGGCAGGAGTCATAAAATATAGTGCCAGACTTAGCTTGTTAATAAGAGCAAATATTGTTACACAACCATGTTCCCTCATTCATAAACGCTATACTGGCCTCTGTTAGTGTTTGTCTTGAATGAGGCATTACGACAGTTATTCCTTATTTACATGTCATGGAGGTTATTCATAAAACACATTGTAGGCAACAAACTAAGACCTGTTTCAGTCTGGTAGTAAATTTCAGCAGTATGAAATCTGAGTGATGATTTAAACTGTATTTGCCTCACCTGTGTTCGAGCTCAATTAATGTGATATTTAAGCCCATTCAGTTGTTCAGTCAGTGTATTTAAATGGAGTTTTGATGTGATTCTGCACACATTTTAATGGCACTGCACCTCTTCCTCATGTCTCTTTTGCTCGCTCTCTCTCTCTTTCTCTCTCTCTTTCTCAATTCAATTCAGTTCAATTCAAAGAGCTTTATTGCATGAAAGTTTAAACAATATTGCCAAAGCATCAGAATACACAATAAACAATATACAATAAACAATAAACAATAATATGAATATTCAGGTTGATATTGACAGCATGTGTTTGATCTCTCTCTCTCGCAACACACACACACACCTCCCGTGTATCGGTGTGTGGTGTGAATCTCTTATATTAATATTGATCTCTTTAAAAGCAGATAATTTAGGTTTCACTGATTTAACAAATCAATTTAGCTTTGACATCAGCAATTAAGACCTAAAGCATGGCTCTTAAATATGAAGCAGCTCAATAAGATGCCAATCTTTATTAGCTTTTACATGTGACACCCCCTTACAACAATGTGGTGGTAACAGGATGTACTAATTAATATAAGAGAAGCTTTATGAATGAGCTTCAAATATTTAGCTTGATGCCATGTAGGTACCATGATGTTTTATGAATCCTGCCCTATGTGTGTATTTAAGCCAGTGCCTGATAATAGAGACACATTGAATCATGGCGGAGATGTAACAGTCAGTTGCCCTATACAGAGATAAAATATCCGACTTGTGCTTGTTTGAGTTAGGTCAATGAGTTTGAAAGTACAGTGGGACCCATTTAGCCAAACGAGTGTAAGAATTGTTTCAAACAAGCAATGGGATCTGCTCAAGCTGAGAATTTCCCCTAAACTGAAAACTGAGCTGATTCACATCCAGAGTTTCATGCAGCAATTCCACTTCATTCCCACCTGACTCTAATTAGCCAAGCTCATTGTTTAACCTTATTCTACCCATGAGAACCAACAATTTTCTCCTCCATCTCCTGGATTCCTTTAATGCTGAAGTTCCTGTTTTCAACCATGAGCAAACATTTTGTATCACACATGCAGTGGGATGCTTATATTTTAAAAGGCAAATTGACTTCAGATAAATATGGAAGTTTGACTATGGAACCTGATAACTAAAGGAATGGGCTAACTGGTACCTGTTATATTACATCCAGGAACCAAGACTTATGAGAATGACTGAGAAATATCTGCATTGTACAACACAAGTCTTTGGAGCAGCAGTAAGCCTTGTTTTGGTGATTTGCAGGTGAAAATATGTCTATTAAAACTGCACCAACTTTCTTGACCAAAGTTATATGAAGTCAATTAAGATATGACATACTTTACATTTACTACAACTCTAGTCTATGGCTTTTTTAAAATTTCAACTTACAATATAGATTTGCTTGTATTATTACCTTACAAAGTTCAGAATTCAGCAGACTCAGAGCAACATTAGCAACTCACTTAGGTCAACTTTCCATCCATCTGATGAGCGTGCTTTGGTGTTCACTCATTTTACCTCTGTTTTGGATTCCACATACTGTTTGTTTTGTGCTGTGTGCAGGTAGTGTACAGTTGGATTATCACAGGTTGTCAATGGAAATAGCTGCTTCTGCTTTCTACTGCTGGAAACGAGGTTGGTGGCAGCAGCTAGGACTATAAAATGTATGTGTGAACAATGTGAAAATTTGGCTAAAATCTGTAAACAATGTGGGAAATTGACTCAAACCTCTGTAAAACTGCAGACTTGGGCGATAATATTACATAGGTTTGTCACTAAAAGCCACCATTTCACATTACAGTGAGCCATTTGATTCAGGGTTAATATCAAATATGGATTATGCACAGAGCCTCTTGAAGCTGAGTTTATCTAAGTGTTCATCACTGAGAACTTCAATTGCAATACATACAGGTAGAAGCTGCGAGACAGGCTCTTTGTGCAAGTCTGTGTAATTTCTATCACGTGAACAGCTCTGGAGTAGCTCTACTTTTAACAAAGTACACAGAACCCAAGCACAGAATGGACACCCATAACATTAGAGGTCACATTTTCCTTCGAGGAATGAGACGTCCAAGGAAACGCTGAGGAAGCTGGAATCAGCAAGTAGCAAAAACTAGGAAGAGAAACTCAAAACCTTTTAAGGTGAAGAAAATATATCCATCAGTCCATTTTCTATACCTGCTTGTCCTGGAGCCTATCGCAGCATTCATTGGGTGAGAGGGAAGGTACACCATGGCAGTCACCAGTCTATCAAAGTGCTGACACACAAACAGACAAACTCATCCACACTTACTGGCAATGTGGAGTTTCCAGTTCACCTACCCTAAATCATTGAACCCTGGAAGGAAACTGGAGCACGTGGGGGATAACCCACTCATGCAAGAAAACATATAAACTCCACACAGAAATGTTCCAGCCAGATTCCAACACAGACTTCCTCTCATGTGATATCAAAGTAGCCTTGTCATGAAAGCTTCCATTTTCCTAGTCTAAACATCTTGAGTCAGGTATGTCTTTACTGGGAAAAATCCTTTGATGCACAGAAAGCATTGGGTTTTATATTTCTGCAGGAGCAACAGTGGTCTGCCTAGAACAAACATAAAAACTGGGTGAGCAATGTTTATTTCCCTGAGGCTGACTGGAAGTATGTGGGGGTGTGGAGGTGAAGGATTTGTCCCACTTCCGAAAAGTGGGTGGCAATAATAAGCTCTGCATCCTGTCAGGATGTTGAAGTAATACTGGTGTAATACTCAGAAAGATCATTGATACTGTGTAAGTCACTGTACAGTTACTGAAAATGAACTGTAATTTATATTGACAAGCCAAATTAGTCACACGGTCTAACACTGAGAGATGCTGCACTTTCTTAAACATGGTGATTTGTGACAGCAGAGGGCTGTGGCACCATATTGATCAGACATGTCGTAAGTACAACAGTGCATCAGCGTGTGGTGTAGATGTAGCAGTAGTCCCAGCGGACAGGACAGCGTCAGCTCTTGAACAGCCCCGGGCTCAGGGCTCTCCCTAATGCTCTGTCACTTAGTCACTTTACACAGTCGCGGAGGCCTGTTTTTCTGCAACAATCCCTGGACTGCACTCACAGAAAGTGTCAAGGCTGATTTTATTTGCCCCAGGGTAAAGTTAGTCTCTCCTTGTAATACCCCAACCCCCATCTGGTTAAGTCAGGTGAAAGACTAGCCAGCATAAGACACTTGAAATCATAAACATTTTTCTCCTCTGCAGGAGAAGGCAAACAGTAAAGGCAGAGGAGTTTACAGATAATGTTAAAACCACCCATTGCTTTTCACAGTCAATAATCATGCATATTTTATTCAAATAATGTTTTTGTTGTCGAGATGCAAAGGGTTCTGAAGCATTTAAACCATATGCCACTGAAACTCTATTTTGAATGTAAAATAAATGAACTTCTTTTAGCAGCATGGACCATTCTGCCTCAGGGATAAATATGTGAGCAGCATTATTCAATATGCAACATATTCAGCAACAGCAGAGCAGAAAAATGAACGATGACCATTAATTTTACTGCAGTTATACATATACATATAAGATCTTTGTGTGCTTGATTCAAAACAATGTTTCCCTACCTATAACCGACTTAGGAGGGCAACATGATAATTAGCTGACCCGCTTATGTCAAGACCTATTCAGCAAATCTACATGCATCCTAATCTGATATGTATACATGCATCCTCTCCACATGAGAGTTTGAATAAAATATGGCAGTTGTCTGGAAAATAAATTAATCATGCAATAAAGAAAAATAATAATTGATCATCTGCACAGAGCTGTAGCTAACAAGGCCATCATCAATCATGGAAGAAATGTGGAAGCTTATTATCATTACCTTAATTTTGTGCCTCTAGACTAGACAGGAAAGCAGCATTACACCATTAGTAGTCACTGTTAAACTCTGACATGATAACCTTTTGTCCCATAACCTTGTTCAAAAATAACCTTGGAACAAAGCATCCTCTCCCTGCAGAAGCTGACACTGTAAGACTGTGACAGACGTGTGAACGTGTGTCTGGCACAAAAGACAAACACTGACCTGTCAGATGTGGCAGAACAAATGTTAGAGCCTTCCAAAGCTTTCAGATGATGAAGTGCAATCTATCATAACAATCTACAGCTCTTGGACAACATAGAGCATGATAAATGTACCTTCACTGGCTCTGTACTTAAATGCTATTCAAAATCTACAGGGTGTAATACTTTATAACAAAGATGTGGTTCAGGGTCCTGAAATCATAGTTTAAATCTGTTTAGGTTCTCAGAGCTATAAGATTTGTAATAGATAATATATGGTTATCTGTAATGTACTCAGTGGAGGCTAGCTAAAGATCTTAGTGACCGTTCATGAGATTTTATGTCAATGTTGTGTGTAACATTACAATAACACAACTTATTCTTATGGAATTTATCATTAAACTTAATACATGTAAAATCAAACCTGCTTTCCTAAATAGCAGTCTAAGCCCTTGAAGTCCTCCAGGCCACTAGACCTCAGGTGCACGAGGGTGCACAGACTAAAAACGGTGATGATGGATGGTCTTGTCGATGTTGCCAAATTAAAATGTGGCTTGTCATTTTTGTTTTCAACAAGAACAGGCAACAATTAGCTTGTGGGCAGCAAAGAGGATTTTCATGTGACTAGAATCTCATTTTTATCTATTTGCATATATCAGTAGCCAAACAAGCACATTCTTGCTCCTTGTTTGGCAAAGAATTATTGTAGGAGAATTAATGTAGGAGGTGTGAAGTATTTGCTATGTTTTGCTATGTTTCTCAAGGAGCAATCCTGGATGGTGTGACAGTCTATAGTTTAGAGACTAAGGAAAGCTGGACTCCAAGACCTCAAAAGACATATTTTATTCTAGCAACCACTGAATATCATAGGGAGGGCACCAGCTCGACCTTCAGAGGTGTTGAAGATACAGTAGATATAGAGACATCAAGGAAAGACTAAGATTCTCACCAGACAATCCTGTCCTATCAAATTCATTGCCATCTCTAGTGAGGTTTTCCCATTACACTAACTCAGTAGGACTACACTGGATACATTTTAGACAAGGAAGGGCAAGAGCATATGATTTATAGATTATCTGTGTACCACAAAATCTTGTATGTGCATTTTTACCTTTACTTCATACTCAGTTTCTTTCATTCAGAAGATTGCTTCAAGATCAAGATTTATTTTCGCTTTGTTTATCCATCTTAACTTGCAAACTGACAATAACACATCTCATATTTAGTAGAAAGTTAATCTCAGAAAAATTAAAGATTAAAAAGGCAGGACAAAGAAGAATGCTGAGAATAATGACGCCAGGATTTACAAGAGGCATGCAAATATTACTTAAATACAATTAAATGCACCCTTATTTTGTGTCAATAATGGATCAAATATATAAAGTAATATGTAGACTGTTTACATGTAAGATTCACAAAATTTTGTTTGTAACCGTTGCATTGATCTTGTCCTGGAGTATTGCCAAAACCTCTGCATTTTGCATTTCTTCTATCTCTGAGTTATAAAATATAAAGATGAAATCAGTACTTGAAGACTGATTTCTGTTCCTGCTTGTTAATGCAAGATCACTGCCTACTTTAATGGAATAGAAATTATGTCCCATAACATTTTCCTGATGTGTTGAGGTCATTTTCATTTATTTATTTATTGAATCTAGAGTTAGGATGTATAATTCTGTTTCTCACAGGCTTTGCCCTCTATCAATGATTGATTGACTTAGGAAGGAATCCTGTTGACTTCACATGCCGATGAAACTAGATTATATCCAACAAAACTTGCCAACAAAGACCTGTTCCCCTCGTCAGATGTAAACACAGATCTGAAGGAGCAAGCTACATCAAACAGATAAAATCAGATGAATGGAAATGTCGGCCATGTACTCTCTGCAAATTCAATAAGGTCATAAGCACTGACACACTCCTTGCCCACCTTATGGCAGCTGGAGGGATCCTGCCCTCTCATGTATAAGATTGGGAAATGCCTTCACAAAACCAATGAAAAAAATCCTCTGTATTGACAGAGTTCCTGTGCTAATGGCACATAAACAACTGCTGTGTGTGTCTCTGTGTTGTTGTGCAGCCCACATTGCATAAAAAAGCAGATTCAACCTTTTGGGTACCAGCATGGGTAAAATCGAGAGTATCCACCTCAATCATCCAGGAACTAACAGAGAGAGGTATTTATGTTTAAGGACCATACTGGTGATTTTGCATGTTTGAGCCCAATATGCAACCAGTTACTGCCAATCATTTTCCAAAACATACTACTGGAACAGTAAACTTTAAAGACTGCCATTGGTTTTAATTTGTTCCAATAGGCTACAAAAATCAACTTGCAGAGACATGAATCGCACTGAGATAAGTAATCCATCACAGTGAACCACTCACCATTATTATTTTTTATTGAAGTTACTTAATTTAACTGATCCAACACAGAGCTACAGAGAAGAAAATATATTGAAGACACTGAAACCTGTATCACTGTGTTTTAAGCACAAAGATGCTCATTACATAATTGTAATTAAAAAATATAGCTGTAAGTGGCAATAAGCGGGGTCCAAGCACGTGCAATGACTTGATGCATGATTCAGTTTTTGTAGAAATTGTGTGTGCAGACACCAAGTTTGGTGGCAATAGACCTAATCATTCATGAGATATCGCAGTTTTTGTCAAATAAGCCACATCCACTCAACTTCATCAGCCAATTGCAGCAAAACAATAAAGAATATTTAAAAAAGTAAGAAGGTACTTTTTTCTGGCTTGGTCCAGACATGCCACATGAAAATTTTGGTGAAGACTGAGCCAAAACTGTAGGAGGAGATACAAAAAAAAAAAAAAAAAAAAAAAAACACTTAGACAAAATTCAAAATGGCAGAATATCTAGTAAGTTGGGAAGAGCTTGGACTAAATTGTAATGTAATGTGCAACATCACATGCAACTGTCCTAATCCAAATGTTTCTCACCAAATGCTGTATTAGAGTCCTTCAGTTTTCCTTTAAAACAATTTGAGAGATGATTGCGGAGCCAAAAATCTAAAATGGTACTTTTTTCCGGCTTGGTCCAGAGATGCCACATGCAAATTTTGGTGATGATTGAGCCAATACGTAGGCGGAGTAGTGAAAAAACAGTTTTGCAAACAATTCAAAATGGTGGAAAATCTAGTCAGGCAGAAATGGGCGTGGCCTTTGCCATTAGATGCGTATACATCCAAGGAATCCAAGGAAACAAGAATTTTGATTCTAGGACTTACAGTTCAAAAGTTATAGGCCAATATACGCCAAAATTTTGAATTTGTTATTATAGCACCAGCTTCAGGCCAGTCAGTTTGATGCCTGAGTAGCGGTGAAGTTTTTGAAGCTACATGCCATGTTTCGTAGTTGTACCATTTACAGTTTCTGCTCCCCAGATACTTTTAGTGGAGAATAATAATAATAATAATAATAAAAATAATAATCCGAGCAATTTCAAGAGGGTTCCCAGCACTTTGTGCTTGGACCCCTAAAAAAATCCAGAAAGTGAAGCTAATCAAATCAAAACTCAAAACTATAATAACTTTGCTTCTAATACCACTACCACCAGAAATTACTACACAGTGTCAGCACACGGATGACTGAAATACAGACACGTCAAGAGAACAACATCTCAACAATAAACATTCAGTTATTATTCATTATTATATTCAGGCTGAAGGCTCTTGTTGTTTCACGTTGTTACGAGGACGAGAGAGGCAGAAACAATGAGGTACAATAGTATCCCCATCAAAGCCAACTATTCATAGCTGCCATACAGTAACACAAACACAGAGGCATTAAATTATTAGGGCAGCAAATCATAATGCTGCTAATACAGCTAAAGCAAGTTATGCTTTAGCTGTTGACTCATTTGCAGATACTGCATTATGCTTTTTGGATCTAATATAATCTCAATATCTCCCTATTTAAAATGAATATTCAAGCTTATTCTAGTGGTGACATTATTATGAGTTCCTCTGTATGGGAACATAAGTTGGGAATGGTAAGATCCAAAAGAAATAGAAACAACGCCAAAAACGTTCGCTGCCCCAACACACATGCTTTTGATTATGTTTGCAACCCAGATTTTGAAGCCAGTACCAGCATCGTATCATGCGTTAGTGGGGTAGTAGTTACAAAAGCCTACAAACCTGTGTATGACATTATTTGTTGTTATTTTAGACTGTAACCTCTGGTTTAACAGCACATGGTATATTTTCCCCCCGAAAGACACCAACCCTGTGTGTTTCCTATTTTCCTGCCTTGTTTCAGGCAGCCTTTTTATTCTCAGTGTCTTCCACCAAGACATTGATTCACTCAATTGATCTCTGCATCTTAATAGACAATAGCTCCCTGAGGTGACCACACAAAGGGAATCCCGATTAAATATATTGGCTTCTCACACTCATGGGCACTGCAATTACCTCAGGAGAGGCAGAGAAAGAAAGGTTGAATCCAATAGGTGTTCCTAGTAGAATTTCTAATCAATACATCAATCACTGCATTTTATTCAGGAGGACCTCTATGGGATGAGTTGATATCGATTGATTTATTGATATGTAATGCTAAGGGTTTCCATGGATTTAAGTCTTGAAATATGTCTGAATGCTAATTGAACATGCTGATTCAGCTGGACAGCCGCTTAAGAAATTCTGACAAGATTCAACAGCACCAGACAAAGTGCAACACCTGATGGACAGACAGCTTTGTCCTAGTTGTAGCACGTAGAGCTGCACCATTCAGCGAGCTCAAAAGACCAAGGCTACCATGTACATGCAGAATTAAATTACTGAACTCAGCTCATATGTATGCTGCCTGTACTTCTCTCTTTCTTCCATTTCTTTCTATTTTGTCCCATTTGTCCCCATATAAAAGCGAAGTATAGTCCCACTCACCTGCAGGTAGTGACAAGTCCGCAATGAAGGCTTGAGGTCTGTGTGCATCATGGGTTTATCTAGATTGAGTGAAGACTTCCTGTAGGCCTCCTTGGCTTGGCTGACAGTCAGTGTCGACCAGGAGCTCCTCTTCATGAATTTGCCCTCAGGTGCTGTGGCCATGCTCTCACAGGCTGAGCACTTGACATCATTGTTACTTTTAGATGTCTTGAGTGACAGGTCTCCAAAGTGGTGGCTGTGCATGGAATCTGGGTAGAAATGGCCGACATGTTCTCCATGGTGCCGTGACATGACACTGGGTGTGCGGTAGGTGCTGTCACTGTCCAGGTTGTCATCTGAGCTCCACCAGCCGCCGGAACGGTGCTTCCTTTCTTTGCTCTTACTCCTCTTACTACCATGTTTTGTGCCATGGTAGCCATGATGATGGTAACCCCCTGCTCCCCCTCCACCTCCTACAACATCGCCTTTTGTGCCATTCATTTTGGACGAGCCCTCCAGTGAGTGGGACTTGGTGAAGAGCTTTTGGACAGAATGAACAAGGTGTCGGATGCGGCCAGGACTCTCGCTGCGTTGCTCGGTGGTGGTGGACGTGCGTTGGTACTGCAGCGTGTGGAAGCCATCGCGGTGTAGTGGCAGTTGTTTCTCAAACTGGTCAAGAAGGTTAGCAGGGAGGCGGTTGCTCTTGGTGCCGGCATAGTGAGAGGAAGCAACGGCTGCAGCTGCAGCGGCAGCAACAGCTGGGGAGGTGGCAGAAGCTGTGATGGCAGCGCAGTCGTCCCGTGTGGCGGAGTCATAGTATTGAGAGCTATAGTGCATTCTTGGGAAGGTGCTGCTGGAGATATGATCAGCAGCAGCGACCGGGGGCATCATGACCGGGGACATCATCATGCAGTCAGAGTGGATGGAGCTGCGTGGTGAGTAGCGGTGGTGGAAGTCCATGGGGCAGCTCTCAGTGGGGCTGAGCAGGTAACGGGAGTCAGAGCTATGGCGAGGGCGGACATCATGGGGGTGGGGGTCATAGTCCAAGCCATGGGGTAAAGGGATCTGATGCTGGGAACGGCTGCCCGATAAGCCCTTCATGTTCCTGGCAGGAGGGAGGCGTCTGCCTTCATTGAAGTGCTGAGATGAGGACCAAGGTAAAAATTTCTGGTCTGTTTCTGAGGAGAAAGAGAAAAGAAAAAGAAAAAAATGAGAAAATTGAAGAGAGGGAGGTGCACTGAGGAACTTTCATTCTGTATCTTCATGAAGTTTGAGCAAAAAAATTATGAATATGAGAAACCTTTGCATTCATCCCACTCTCCTTTATTACAGAGACATGATTATGTTGTGAGTTTATGTAAATATTGTCTGTTCTCATTTTCCGTTCCATCTTTATCTATCTGGTAATGACCACAGGCCTCATAATGAGAGTGAAAATGAGACCAGAGAGACAGAGACGGCAATAAGTAAAACCTATTACCTATCAAAAAGGATATTACAATATAAACTGAGTTCTGACATAACTTAAAACAGGAAGAAGTTGACTTTGCTAGATAACATGGAAAAACAACAGCATTTGGGATGCATTACCTCCATTCCCTTAACACCTAGCCCTCTCTGGTTCTAATCAATCAGGAGTTTGTCCAGTTGGTTCAGAACTAACTCAGAATGTGTTCATACTACAAACAAACCACTCCAGAATTAGTTTGGAACCAGACCAAGATCACATCCTCAAAATGGTCTTGTGCAGTTGTCTTGGTCCACATCTCAGTGGCATTTTCATATTCTGACCTGCCCCGATAAACTGCACCCTGAACCAGACTAAACCACGTAGGTGTGAAAACACGCTTAGTCACACCTCTGCTCCTCACATGTCAGCATTTCAACTCCTCCTACTGTCATTTTCTCCCACAGGATCCAACAACCTCCATCCTGTAGCAGCACAACATAACTCCTCCACCCCTCACCTCCTTCATCACCTTCTCCTCATTACAGAGGGCAAATAAATCATTACTGATAAACAGTTTGTGTCCTTTGACATTGTTGCATCTCATCTGACATTATATCTAATTGCTGGAACTCAGCTCCAAAGCATAACAACATTGGTGATGGAAGCTGGAGAGGCTGGAGAAACAACAAGTTTAACAACCATGGATAATGATAAATGTGTAGTCCAAGGATTTATTGAGAAAACAAGCCTCCTATCCAACTGTCATTGCTGTGTGTTAGTCCCCTGCTATCATGAATGAATTGGTGTGTCTTAATTTATTGTTAAACATTAAGCACAACAATCCATTTTACATCTTTAAGTTGTTGTTCTGTTCTCTTGTAAGCCTAAGATAACTTCTTGATATCAAAAAAAAAAACAAAACAAAACAAAACAAAACAAAACATTGCTTTATTACTCTGGAAAACATTTTTACTGGTACCAGTACATGCACATAAAAATTCCAACCAGTAACACCAACACACTGTTTTTTTTTTTTTTTTNTTTTTTTTTTTTTTTTTTTCAAGAATTCTCCCTACATCCCCTTTCTTTCATATGCAATCTGGCATTTTACAACCATCAGAGGGGCATCAGTGCCAACATGTTCTGGTGGGCTCTCACACAAAAGGATGGCTAAGTGCCAAGTACCTCTTTAAAGATTTATTTCATGACAGCAGATTAAAAAACATTTTGGCATTAATCCAATCCTTTGCTTTAGGGAACACAGTTGCATCCCAGCAGCTAGAAGTTATTCATTTTGAAGATTCCAAATATGTGACAACACAAGATTATATTTACTGCAATCAATCCGTTTTTAAACTATTCCTCTGCTTATCACGTCTTGTCCTACAAAACTGTTTCTACTAGATAACTTATGTCAATTTACACAAACAAGGTGGCCTTAAAATGCTTTTACCTTATGACTTCAATAATCAACTTGATTTTTCTGACAGCGTAATATCAGAAAAACTACAGACCAATGGAATTACCTTGAACCCAAAGACTGAGATTGCTTCAGTTTATACAATACAATATTTGTTCCCAAAAAGCATGTTCTCAAACCCATTTCACCCTAAAGCGATGTGGTATTAGCAAGGAACAGACTACCTCAGCAAACTGAGCTACATCCTCTGGAATCTCAGATAAAAGCATTATTTCTCTGCCTGTACTGTTGAACCAACTGCTTTTAGCTGTAATCCTAATTATTTTGTGCAGAGCTCTGCACATCAATGAGGTGGTGTTCACAAAGATCAACAAATAGAACATTTTTCACCGCCTCAAAAAGACTTTTAAATGTGGAAATTCAGCCAATTTATGAAAACACTTTATATCATAAATACAGGAAATAATATGAGGAATTAATATAGCACTTGGCATTAACATATAAAGCTTTTTTCTTTGCAAATCATTGTAAGATCCTTGATGATCGATGTAGTTTTAATTTCTCATAATGCAAATTTTTTAGTATTACTATGTGTTGATAGTTGCTCTGCCTGCTGCATCTTTACCTGAGATTACGTTGCTGAGCTCTTTTATGCAAAAATTAGTTCCAAATAAAAGTTCATAGTTTTCAACAAGGTAGCAGTTTCCTCATAATTTTGTTTTGCAATCCAACAGTCTCATTGTTATGAGGCTGTCATCCTCCACCTAACCACCAGCCTCTGAGTTTCCCGCCACTGCACAGTTACCTGACACACTCACCTGATCTTCAATTCCCTAATCAGCCATCTGTTTATATATACCAGCCAGTTCCCCTTTGTCTTGACCAGATTGTCCTAATAGCCATCTTCTTTAGAGATTAAGTCTGTGTTATCTGTGTGTGTGCCTGCCTGTTTGCCTCCCTTAGCCTTTTGAACATGAAAATCTGTTGTTACCTGTTATCTGCCTCCCAACCAGAATTCTATCTAACAGACAAATAGTCTGTTTTAAGCTCATACTATGTAGAAAAATTTGATGGGGTACAATGCAACATCTCCCAAAAAAAATCCTGTGCTTTTCATTCCAAGGATTTTTTATAGAAAAAAACGTCCATAGTATGAGCTCGATCCTCCTATTTAACCTTGTAAAAAAGACTGACGATGATAGCAAAAGTAGGCAATCATCACTATTTCCTTTCAATAATATCTGTTCTTTGGCACAGTTGATTAGCAGGGCATGATTTGTGATTGTGCCCATAAGCATGAACACATTGTACAGCACACTCTCCTTCATTCTTTCTCTCTCATTATCCTATGGGCACTATAATCTGTGACAAATAAACAACATACTTTCACTTCCTCTGATGAAGCTCTGTGGATAGAATATTCATGCATGAACGCAGGAGTTATATAATTAGTATCTGAGAGTGGCTTTGTGCCAATAGGATCAGTTCTGTGTGCATAATATTCATTGTTAATCCTCTGAAACCTCCCATGAATGAGAAAGCTGTATCCCCCTTGGAGTGTTCCTATATGCAAAATAAATTCTCCACCCAACATCTGTCATCAATTTTCATTACCAGATTTTGTCAAAGTCACAATTTATTGAAAGTCACAATGTAAAAGTTGCCTTTTCTGGTCTGTGTGACTTTGAAGAAAACTGTTTTTCAGTTTCAAATAAAGAAAACATGATTATATCCAAAATCTGTTTAACACTGGTGTCATGCAACCATCTTCCTAGCCTTCATCAATGGAAACATATCCCATTATCTTATCATTAGTTGAATGTCTTACCCTTTGATTTTTTTCTTTCTCTTGTTCACACACTCATCCATATATGCACACACACACACACAAGCACACATAAATTTTGATCATGATTTTTGTTCTTCTGATGCAAGATTCAAGCAGACATCTACAATAGAAAAATGTGTCACAATGAGCAGCAATATTAAAAGCATCTGTCACTAGGCTTACCCCCCCTGCCTAACAGTTACTGCCTTAAGCTTCATCACAGTATACGATAAAGGCTGCAAGGTAAAGAGGGAGAAAATGGTGAAGCACCTTCAGTGTCTGTCATTCCCTTCTAATTAATTGCTTTAGCTTCTCTGCAGCAGGAAACCCCGGTCATGAACACTGCACAGTGTCTTACATAACGTTTGGGATCTCTGATCTCACACACTATTTCAAAGGAGCCAGAAATAAAATGCACAGTTGTCATGGCAACCACTGCTGAAAACCCTGAAAATGTAATGGGATTTTCAAGGTTGTTTGGGGTGGATCCTGGTCTCAAAAAAAGAAAAGGAAACATGTAATGTGATACACATACTAGAGGTTGTGTGTTGTTTCGTTATAAATGACACCACATTAGTACTTTGAATAGCTTTCGTTTATTTATGCAAAACTTCATTGCAAGTTTGACCATTACAGTAATGTGTGTCTTGCAAATTTACAGTGTCTCTACCCAAGTTTGCATGACCTCCATTTGAAACTATTACAAGTATATCAACCAAATCTGTTTAATCAGCTACTAAAATACACCATAAATGGAATTTGTTGTATTATGTCTTGCAGGTTTTTACTAATAGCTTTCTGTGAATATCACTTAGTGGAAAATATTCTTGTTTTGATTGATCTCAGTGCTTTGCTTCAAATTTTTGTTTGAGTGCGATAGCGGACATTAATGCCTGCTATCATTTCTTCATTGTATAATCAGCTACAGCTATATGATTCATTTTCATATATTATTCCCGTCTTCCTTTTGATAAAGGTGGTTATTATCAATCTGTGGATCCCCACTGCTGCATATTTATAGGTGTATATTAATATTGGAACATTGTGGGTGGCCATGGCAGGAACTGGACATTGACCACTAGGCAGTGAATAGAATGCCATGCCACTGTGTTTCAAATATCACTCTTTTGATTCTCTTTATAACAACAATAGCATAGATTACATGAGCTGAGGCAACAAAATGTGTCAAGTTAAAGCTACAAGGGCAACTGTGTGTAGATACAGTACACAGGCTATGGTCTGTGTGTACAGCATGATTTATTCTACTTCCATACATGCAGGTCACACACTAGGTCATTCAAGACACATGGTGCCAGAATGTGTTTTCAGACCTGAAGTTTGTGTGCTTCATTCCGAATCACTGACTTGTAACCTTTTTTTGCATTTACCCCTTGGTTCAGTTCAATTTCACACAGAAAAATTTCCAAGCAAAATATATAAAAGCTATTTGAGAACGATCACTCCACTCATTGGTCAGAAATGGAAGAGAGCAATAAAACTAAAACAGGAAAAAGTTTACCATGCCAGGATACCTAAATAACATGGAACAACAACAGAACTGGGACACGTTTTGTTACTGTCATCATATGGCAACAGAATGCTGAATTTGACTTCAAGGAAGCATCTGGAAAACTGCATATTGCTTCATATTATGTAAAGAAGGCATGCTGCCTTCAGATAGCTGAACAGAAGACTAGAGTGCATAGTGAGCACATACAATGACATGCTAACCTTTAACATGTAAATCTGAAAATGTATTTGGTAAGCTTCATGTGCTACGACCTTTTCACAGCATTCCTTTGATTTGCTTTGGCTAATGAAATGTGTACTTCCACTAACCATGCACACATAGCCATCTCTGGTTCTAGATCAATCAACGGATCAATAGATCACCTTGTAGTTGTTCAGAATTAGATTGGATCATGGTGACACCACAAACATGCGATCGTTGTGCTCAAATGTACCCCAAACAAATTGTCCCCAAGGGATGAAATGAACTCTTGTACGATTGAACTGAACGATGAAAATGTCTTAAAATAGGATGCATTTATAAGTGCAGCAGAGCATGCTTTGGCATATCAGTCAAATGCATTTACACACATAGTGCAAAATGAACAGACACATCAAATCCTTTAAAATAAACAAGAACAACAATAACTGGAACTTGCATATTGCACATAAAGGCTCAACTGAGACATTTCATGTTTGGCATGATTTGCCTCAGCCTTGTAATTATACTGAGTCACAATTCAGTAAAAAGCCAGAGCCAGTAATTAGACAAAGCCTCATGTACCCAATAAATAGCTACAAAAGAGGCAGATGAGGCCATGGCTAATTAAACCCACATTTGACCCTGGTTAACATCATACTGTGTAATGTCATAGCCAAAGATATTTGCACTGATTGTTGGTATTTCTGCTGGCAGAAAAATTTGGAGAAAAAAGGTCAGTGAGCAACTGTTTAGCTAGGCACACCAGTAGATGGGATTTATTGGATTTATTAATTAATTTATTTATTTATTCACCAAAAATCCAATTCAAACTTAATTGTAACTACTACTTTAAAAGTGCTGATATTGAGAATGTTGTAGTGTTTTATATACTTTTTAAATCCAAGTTTCTTTACTTGTCATTCCAGCCATACATATAATATACACACAATGAAACAAAAAGACTTTTCTCATAGAACCAAGGTGCTAAAAAGACATTGCCATGACATGAAAACATTTACATGACATTATTTGATGTGAGAAGCTATTGCACATCCTAGTGGTGTTAGCTTTTATGTAGGCCCTTATATCTCCTCCCAGAGGGCAGAGGGGCAAAAAGTCCATGGGAGGGGTGAGAAGTGTCCTTCACAATACTGATGAAGACATCTCTCTCATGATGAATGTCCTAAATGGGGGAAGAGAAACCCCATTGATTTCCCCCACTGTCCTCACTATTCACTGCGGGGTCTTGTGATCAGCTGCATTACAGTTCCCGTGCCAGATGGTGATGCAGCTGCAGCTGGGCAGGACACTCTTAACAGTGCCATAGTAGAGGATAGGAGTGGAGGAGGTANCTTTTTTTTTTTTTAAATAAACTTTTACAGCAAAGAGGTTTGCCCCTCTTTGTAAATTGTAAATGAAACAATTACTCTGCTTATGTCAGGATTCAGTAGGACATTTTATATAATGAAATATTTGTTATGCAGAATGGAACTATGGATGAGAAAAGTTCCTCTTGTTTGCTTGGATAAACAGTTAAAAACTGTTTAAATCAGCTTATTATAGATGGCTTCTATGCCTGAAGCCACTCATCCCACCACCGTGGGTTTACATTAGTGTGTTCCTCTACAGCAGCAGCCTGCACTGTAATTACCAGAGTATATAACCACAGCTCAGGAGAGTCAAGCTGAGAGCAGCTAGTGTCACCTGCTAAACCAGACAACAGGGCATCAAAAGAACTGCATCTCACTGTTTTAAAAGACAAACTGTAGGCAGCAGAGATGGGTGATACTGCATTAAAACTTACAATATTCATACTTTTAACTAATATCTATAAGGTCAACACTGGCAAAAAAGAGCTAGTAAATAATCCACTGAAAATCCAATAACTACTACGTTTGTGAGAATGTTCAGCTTTGCTCTTTCATGTCTGATTGCTTTCTACTATTGGTGGCTATATGAATCCCCCAGTTTAGTGCAAGTGGGGGATTACTGGTATTTTAACGTGACCTTAAATGCATCAACTCTATGGCTGTGGTTGGCAGAATCATGGTTTTGATTGCATTACATTGTGTAGGTGTTTGTGTTATTATGACCACCCCTGGTATATTCCAGGATTCAGACAACTTCTGCGCAATTGAACTCTAAAAGACAACAAGAATTAAGAAATCTGAGTTATACGTTTTCAAAGGAAGATCACCAACAACTGTTTGCTCCCGCAGAGTCTTACTTTTATCACTGTTAGCCTGATCTGAATTTCTCTCTACACACACTCCAGGATTCTGATTACATTAACTCTTCAGAGGTGGTTTGATTACCGCATAATGAGCTATTCAAAGACTAATCTTACAACCCAGATTGATCTTCTCAGTTATCAACCAATTCATTTCAAGAAGAGTCAATTTGATATGAATCACTTCCCATAAAGAGAGACAGAAAATAAACTACAGAGAAGGGCCTCTTTTCTATTAATCATTAAGCAGACCTAGGTCTTGGTTATAGTCTAATTACAATAATTGCTCAGCAATTATATAGATGAACTCAAGAGGTAACTTGATAACTTTAGTACTTTTTTGCATTAATTATTATTTATAAACATTTTACTACATGAACACAATTCAAGAAAAAAAAATCCTACAAAGTTGTCATTCGGTTTTCTTTCACCAACAATCATAGAAGTGCTTTGGTTAAGAGTGTACTTCACTGGTGTGGCAAGCTTGCCTTAGTTTATTCATTTGCTAGGTATATAGGGAAAGGGGTTGGAAAACAGCATCAGCAATGGAAACGGGCACTAAAAACATTCCTTCTGCAATAAATTTCTTTTCCATGAGATCTTTGTGGGAAACCTCTTTGCATTAAAATGAAATATAATGTTAACACTAATTTGAATTCAGAGATAAAATCTCCAAGAGTTTAGGGAATTTTGGCCTCCAGGAAACTGTGACAATTTCTGCACTTTTACCACTAAATGAAACTCAAAATGTACAGGGACTTGTTTATATTGAATTGTACTCCATGTATATGTGTGTGTGTGTGTGTGTGTGTGTGTGTGTGTGTGTTAGTGAAATAAAAAGCCTGTAGCAGATTTTCAGGCAGAGAGCCCAGTGACACCTGCCAACAGAGCATGGTGAAGATGTGGAGGTGGTGCAGTCAAGTTATAGGGAGCTGATATCATAACTACTTGGACTACTCTGACAACGTAAACACACACAGCTCAAAGAGGAGTGTGTCATTCAAATTTATACCAGACTGCTGCATATCAACTAATCCATAGTGTCCAGTGCACTGTTTTCTGTGCGGGGGAGATGACAAACTGCTAAAAACTAACTGTGTCATAGGTCTGAGTCTGGATATGCTGCAGGCAGAAGCACATGGGAGGATAAGTTTTCTTCTTTATCTTGGACAATGCCTCCCACTCTCCCTACGAAGCGCTGATGGAGCTGTGAAGCATCTTTAGCCTCTGGCTCATCCAGCTGAGGTGAACCAATACCCACTTTTGACTCTAAGGAGACCCCAGTCTCAGTCAATAGGACAGGGCTGAAGCTTGTCACCTGCAAGAAGACTCTTAAATAACCCACAAGTAATCCAGTTTATACTTTTCCTTGTGTGACATTATTCTGATTATATTCTTTCCCACACACCTCCGTGCACAAGTCTTCACAAACATCATTCCGTTTGACACCTTACTGTATGACATATCTGCATTTACTAAGATAAATAGAATAATTCCACAATGGAAAAAAAAAACAATTAATATTCATTGTTCAGACTGGCACGTGTCAAGATTAAATTATTGAACACCCCCAATATAACAGATAAGTTTCTTTGGAGTTTTTTTTCACCTGACTGTGTGATACAGTTTGTATCTCCAGTTTTACAGAGTTGTGAAAAAATATCAATTATGGAAAATCATAAAAACAATCCTCAAAACTGTCATTACAAGGGGATGAGTATTTTCATGTCTGCAAGTCAGATGATTACATGTTCTACAGGAAAGTAAATTCTCTGACCTCCTTCCCACTGTAAAAACTTTTGAGCTAGTGTCTCAAATGTATTGTGCCTTCAGGCTATTTCTTAATATGCAAAACAACTAGTCACTGCATAAATATACTGGTAAAATCTGAAAGTATAAGTAGAAGGCCTCCCAAAATAGAAATGATCAAGTAAATAGTAAAAGTTCCTGAAAACTTACTAAGTGCAGTACTTAAACAAGTGGTACCTAATAATATGCATTTGCAATTTTGGCTGATAATATAATCAAATTATTTTGTGGCATGAGACGAGATCTGAATACTGAAAAGGAAACAAGGCATGTGGAGTAAAAAAGAATGATGGATAAGAGAACAAAGAGAATTAAGCTATTGAAAGGCTTTTTTTTTTTTTTTTTTTTTAAAGGCAACCATGTTTCCATTTTTAGAATGATAGGAACATTTAAGAAGATTAGATTTACAGTTGTAAAAATTGCAATGGCAGCCTAGTGAATATTTTAGGATGAATGATGAAGCCCCACCAGTCAGAATTTAGAAACCTTTTCATATTATCATTGACAAATAACCTAGTAGTGATATTTTTTAGTTGACATGGTTTTCTTTTACGTGTGGTTTTTCAGGAAGAATACCAATGCAAACACTCCCTTGTGACTCTGTAAGAGCTCACATTGCAAATCCATGAAACATTGATGAGAGCCATCCTGTATCACAGATTATGCAACAGCTATTGTGGTCTATGATCAACAGGCTATTTCCTCTCAAACAGAGATGTGCTTCTGTCAGCACCTGATGCAGCCTGTAAACTGGTTTTTCCTGAGAAAGAAAACACAGACTCGGGAGAAATTAATTCCAATGCGGAAGAGAATAAAAAGAGAGAGGGGAAAGCCTCTTTGCTTTCTCTGCTCTCCCAACCCTAGCTGTCTGCTGAGCTAAAGCTCCGCTGCTGCGATGCTACAGTCAGAGCCGGGCCAGCATCTCCCAAGATGGTTGCATAACTTCCTCCTCCACACCAATGATGCAGTGAGGAACAACAGAGCAACAGGCAGACAAGTTGTAGAGCACGAATCACATGGTTAAAAAATAACAACCGTCATGTAGCTGTCCTTAATCAATGATTATTACCCGCTTGGTTTGCTCCTTTACTCTGACCTGCATTAATCAGTCAATTTACAAGTTGCATTTGCATAGCACTGTTTCTATATTAAAAAAAACAAAACAAAACAGGATCAGTCATTAAGATAATAAAACAAAAAAAGAAAAACGTAAGAAAAAAATAAAGCAGAGGACGACAACCATTGAAATATCAGATAACATGAATACAATCAAGAATAATAGACATAAAATACAGTAAATATATAGTTAAATAAAATACAATGTGCAGAAGATATTATACAATATGAAAAAAATAATAGGAAAATTCAGTAACAGCCAGGATAAAAATTATTTCATTTGGTAAGAATATAAAACTTTCAAAGACTCATCTCACATGCTTTATGAGATCCACCATCCATTAGAATCCACATAAAATCAGGACTAAACAAATCACGTTACAAAGTTATCAGACACCATCATGATTATATTACAGTGATGGTATAGCTGGAGATTAAAAAGAAAAAATTGCAGGGAAATGATATGAATATCACACAGCCAACATTTACTTATCTTGGTCTCGCTCACAGCCTTGGAAACTAAAGAAAGTCATTTTGAAATGAAATGATATGAAATGTCAAGAAAGCATCTGAATTGCCCCCACAGAAAATGTTCAAATGAAACACTGGTCAAGAGGATTCAGTAAAAAACCAACCTCAAAATGGAAAACTAAACTTACTGGCTAACCACCTTAACACAATAAAAAGAACTGTAAAGTGAAACAGTGCAGGGTTATAAGAGTTAATCCACACTTAATTGCTCTAAAATGCTCCTGAGCAAAATACAGCTGCAGCAACTAAGTCCAGTCAAAGGCAGAGGCAGATCTCCAGGACAGTTGGCTCATGTCAGTTGGCAGAAAAATATAACTTCACCTTTAATTCGAATTCATTCAGATTAATTATAATAGGTTGAATTTTATTAACTTGGCTGTTTATATATTTACACGCACATAGTAACCCTGCTGTTGGCCAAACTCCAGTTAAGCTGTTTACATGTAGCCTACATGTGATAACCTGCAGTTTGGTCTCACTGTTAATTAGTTTATTAACAGAACACTAGAGATGTCCTGCCCACAGAGTGAACATTCTGCCAGAAAAACAGAAAGGAACAGCTTCAGCTACCCTCTTTTCACAATAAAACAATAGCATGCAGTAATTTTATTCAAACATTAATTCCCGGTGATTGTTACTGTATGTCATCTTACTTGGATTTTCTGTTTGTGAAGTTCCAAGTTTTATAGGTGGCGCTCTTTTTGTGTTTTATCACAGTTCAAGATATTTTCCCACAGAACACAAACTGAATCAGTTCATATGTTAGGATTTTTTTTTTTTCAAGGAAAGATTGGTACAGTATCAAACACCAGCTGCTGAGTAAAAGCTGGCATACACTGGCAGTGGGTTGATTCATTATAACTAGAGAAATGGATATTTATATGCATGAAAAAGCCACAGCTTATTACTTTAATTAAAGGTGTTGTCATTGTAGCAGCACTGCAGACAGCAGGAAGGAGACAGTTTTGTTATAGTACCATTTTTGATCTCATGCACACAGCAGTTAACGTTATATAAATGGGACAAGCGTTAGACCTTGCAATTGAGATGAAGTCATATTCAGTAGAATGTAGATCTGCAGCAGAGGCTGCATTTCACCTTTTGATTTTCGCCCACTTCCTCCCACTGCCGCTGCTCTCCTGTCCACCAGCAGACAACGGCTGATGTTGTAGTGATGCACACACCCAGGACATAGCCTCAGTCTCTCTCCGCAGCATCCAGCAGAAGAAAATACTAAACAGGGAGCTTTCTATCCATTAGTACTCACTGTGCAGCAACCTCTAAAGCTTCTGCTATGATTTAACCCAAATACTCAAGTCTTTACAAAGTTGTAACATACCCTTTCAGTACATGGGTGTAAACATTTGTAGATGCATGCATTGAGCTGTGTACATCGTGTAATCTACTCATGAAACCACAAGAATGAGAGTATAATAGTGGCAAAGCAGATTAACTTTGGGTCTGACACTACCATGAGGACCCCATGATTGTAGGGTTGAATGATTAAGTAATTAATCAGTTTTGTGTTGAAATTGTGATTTCAAATCACATCTGTTGCAATTGTATTTGCTTTAAGTGGTTATATCTAACTATAAAGGCAGAAATCTCTGTCTGTCTGTCTGTCTGTCTGTGGCACCAATATCTCCAGAATCTGACACTGTATGAAGTTGATATTCAGAAGGTTTATTGCTCAGGACCCAAGGATGTGCAGTGTTGTGTGTGAAGTTGTTTGGATGAGCGGTTCTCNTATTGCTCAGGACCCAAGGATGTGCAGTGTTGTGTGTGAAGTTGTTTGGATGAGCGGTTCTCGAATCGAGCTGTGCCGGTAAAAAGTAGTCCACATGGCAGGATACGCTCCAGGCGTGGCAAGATACGTTCTGGGCAGAGCAGCATATGCTCCACTCCAGTGGCACGGTCTCAATCCGACCACGTACAGCAAACAAAGCTAGTTCATGAGGACGTGCACAACAAAAAGAACAAAATTATAGCAGGCTGCGATGCACACCATAAAGTCCAGCCCGTTCTAAACAGCTACGTTTCGAATGGTTTAAAGGTCCCTTGTCATGCTTTTTTAAAGCAGTTTAAAACATGTCAAATGTGTCTTTAAACCAAGGTTATGATATCTGTTCCAAAAAAACCCCACACATCCAGGTTCTGAGAGACCTCTTCTTCCAGTTTCTGCCTGCCATTAGCGTGAGCTGTTTTGAGTGGGCGGGGATGCTATGTTAATGAGGTGCTGCTCTGATTGGCTGCCTGATCGCTTGGGTTCTGGAGGAGGGTACAAACCATGAATATGCAGAAAACAAATAGAGCAACCAACATGGTTGTAAACCAACATGGCAGGCATTTCAGGAGAACCCCCGCAGGATCCCATGTAGTAAGACCATACATGTTTGATCCCGAATCAGACCCACCACCACAGACTCAGTAAATACAACAGTATTTTCACTGCCATTATAAGACTCCCATACACTCCACTGCTTCGAAAAAAAAGAAGTAACCCATTTAGTTCATTTACAAGTTTCAGTGACCACGTTCATCAAATAAAAGACTCAAAAAAGTAATTAAAATTAAAATAATAAATATGTAACCAATACTTCGGACAACAGACGCTACAAAACAGAACATGTCTCCAACATACAGCGGCAGCAGCTGTGTGGCAGAACAGAGCTCTGCCAGCAACAAGCTGGACAATACAAATAAACAGTAAACGAATGGTTCATACAGCAGGTGTTACAACATAAGATNAAGCTGGACAATACAAATAAACAGTAAACGAATGGTTCATACAGCAGGTGTTACAACATAAGATTATAGGAATGTCTGTAGTGATATCCTACATATTCATGAATACGGGAACATTACATTTTATTAACCTACAATATAATAAAATATAAGTCCCGGATACCTCTGTGCCAGGACGTGTCCCACGCACTGAGCTTCAGAGCCGCAGAGAAGGGCAGACGGGCGGGCAGTGTCTGAACAAACACACACACACATCTCCGTATGTCACGCAGACACGCTCGCAGGTAAACATGTTAAGTACCATAAAATACCATATCCGATTCTCTTTCTCTCCACACAAGGCAACTGATTTATCAACAACGCTCCATAGACTATATAAAAATCAAACAAAACAATGAGCTAACAAGCTAATAGCACACACATTAGCAAAACGCAACATGTTATCAGGCCAAGCTGACTGCACCTTACTCGGAATAAACTGTGAATATTATCACAAAGTGGCAACACTTACCGATTGCACATTTGCTGTTGTTGGGTCACGTACAGTTGGTATGGATCCATCTTTAAGGGTGAGTTTCGAGGCTAAGCCAGCGTTGTACTGTCCCTCGTTAGTGAAGTGGTTAGCACAAACAAACAACTAGCAGCCACTGCAGCCGGAACTTTGTTATCATAAATAAAATCTAACCACTGTTTCTTTTTAGCCTCCGATCTGGCAAGGGAATACAGACATTTATGTTGGTTTTTGCAGCCAACAACACAACACTTGGCGTGCCTCACTCGAACCTTTGACATCTCTGAGTCTGTATTAGCAAACTACAACTATGGCGGCTATATGCACTGACAGCAGAGAGGAGTGGGAGTGGTTGTCCGCCTTGGAGCTGGGCAATGTGTCTTTTTGTTACGTAACAAAAAGACCAAATCAAAATGGCTTGTAGAAACATGCTTACCTAAAATGTGGGCTATGGAAACAACACAGAGGTTTTGGCTTTCCAAATTCTCAGGTTTGATAGACTTAAGGATGACTATAGTATATATGCATGGGCAAGGAAAAACATGTTTTTCATGACATGGAACCTTTAAAGAAATAACCCATTCAAAGCAGAAGTGATCATGCAATTGTTGGAACCAGCAAAGAAGATATATATCAAGCATTTAGCAGAGAAATGCCACAAACCTCTAGCAATATTGGTCAGAAAACTCACAGATATTTTCAGGCAGTTTCCCCTTTTTTAGTCAAGTTTATGTTTAACCAGGTATGACACGTCATGCCAACAATTTGAGAAGAACAGAAATGGTGTAATCATCAATAATCTAACTCACAAAGGCTACAGACTGAGACTTATGCAGTTGCACATATACAAATAATATGATTTATAAATCAAAACATTTCACTTCTCAGGACACATTATGAAAAGACACCAGGTGTAGGAGGAAGTTTTGCTGCTCATAACTCCTTATTCAGTTCTTGTAGCAAATGTTGACAAATCTCCATGGAAACTGCTCATATGTACAATATGTAGCAATTGCAGAAGTCTCACTGTCTGCAGCCTTTGTAACTTTCTGAGTTTAATTACTGAGACAACAGGTGCATTTGAGTCTCTGTGTTTGCATAGGATGTTTAAAATCCTGAAAAATGTCTTCAAAATATAATTTCAAATAAATGCCGTCTTTATCACCAGGTTGAATACATGTGGATACATCTTTTTGTATTATAGCAGACCAACTCTCTCTCTTGCTTTCTATTATTATATTTTTGATGCTTATAACATGACAGCGTATTATATTGTGGAAAGTTATTGTCTTGGCATTAGTATATTATCAGTTTCACCCATTTGTTTTCAATGCCTTCTATCTACCTTTTTTTTCTGTGCAGAGGGACAATCACTGAGCAAAAAGGAAAGTCACATCCGAGACAGGTTGTCAGTTTATGGCAGAGCTAACACAGAGACAGAGACAATTATATTCATATTCACACCTACAGCCAAATTAGAGTTTCAAATCCTAACCCTAGTGTCTTCCATGTGTTCTCCCCCTAAAATGTATATGCCTGGAATACCTCCCCAGGGAGTATTCCAGGAGGATTCCTGATCAAAATGCCCAAACCACCTCTGCTGGCTCCTTTTAATGCAAAGAAGCATCTGTTAAACTCCAAGCTCCCTCCTGAAGTTTGAGTTCCTCACTGAAAAATATCAGAAAGGGTGAGTCCCAACACCCAGGAAACTCATTTTGCCCCTTGCATCCATGATCTCATTCTTTTGGTCACTACCCACAGCTTGTGACCATAGCTGAAGGTTGGAATGCAGCTTTAGGCGCCTTTAGGCTCAGCTCTCTCTTTCCTGATATTGCAGTACAATGCACACATCACTGCATATATCCAAATTCATGTATCAACCTTCCATTCCATCCTACCCTCAGTGGACCGGGGACTATCCAAGTATCATTGCCACAGTTTACGCACCCCAGTGCCTGATGAAGCCAACAGAACTACATCATCCGGAAAAAAAAAAAAAAAAAAAAAAAANCTTTTTTTTTTTTATCTATATATGTGCAGTTGGTCTGTAAAGCAAGGCAGCTATCTGTATTTGTATAAGTATCTCGATGTACATTGGAATTGGGCAGGTATACTCCAGAATTCCATATCCAAATGATGTTTTGGAATCTGGTTATTTTATTTTTGTTTTTTTATTTTTGTTATTAATTGCATTGGACTATAAAAATGCATCTATTTATGTTTTATGAAACAGCTACTAAATACTTGTTAGCATGGAACAAGTTAAGTATCTTTGAAGTATGCCCAATTCTTTTTTTTTTAATGTAAATTATAATAAAGCTTTACTTACCAGCTGTTAGTACTTAATGGATAGAGGTCATAATACTCAAGAGGATATTTTATTCTAAGTACCATGCAGCATGACACAAAGCATTTTCTTTTCAGATCTTATGGCTAAAACACTCTGAATTAGGCATTCCTCAACTAGAGACAATCAATCAATAAACAAAACAAATACTGTAGCTTTCTAAGATAAAAGTGCCCTGCAGATGGCGTCCTATTTATCTGTAAGAATATTACCTTGAGGAAACTGCAGACCTATTTAAAGCTTTTTGCATGTGATTTAGCATCACAAATCACATTAAATAAATTGCTTTTTAGGAATACAAAGTAGCCATAGCAGGACAGATAGGAACGTTTATCAAGCAAAAGCAAGAAATAGCCCTAACACATCCCTGTACCTGTTGACTGATGTTGAAGGAAAATGTGTAAATGATGCCTTTTTTTCAAGCTTTCCATAAATAAGCTGTCTAGCTTCAGTCAGTGCCTCATCTTCAAAGAAAGACTCCAACCCTTCTTGACATGCAGGTCACCCAGTTTGTTGTTTTTGATCCATATCTTTAGCTTGTAATTGTATTCAGCCAGGTAGCTCATTATAATTTTCAAGTTCGACTACATTGACTGCCGTGATGGGCACATTTTAATGGCCTATTTGTTGAATGCTGTTTTTCAAGGTATCCCAGGCATCAGTTAAAGCTGAGCTCTTTGAGGACAAAGATAGATAATACAAATTGAAAAATGTTTTTCCTTGTTTCTTGTTACCAACAAGTTCTGTCATGGTTCTGGAGTCGGTTTCCACGTTTGGGAATTTAGAGATGCACCATTCTCTTAATTAGGCTGTTTTATCGTGTACTGCTCCATCTGTCTTGCATATACTGCAGCAAAGAGGGAGACAGAGGAGAGACAGAGGGTGGGGGCAGGGTGGATGTGGGACACTACTCTTCTATACCTGTACATCTTGCACCAGAATGTCAAACGGCTACCCAGAATGGGAAAAGTGAAATATAGAGGACGAGGCCTCCTCCTGATGGCTGAAAACAGATGAAAAGTTGGTGCTCACTGCTCAAGCAGGCACAGAGAGGAAACCGCTGGGAGTCTTACAACATTCTATAAAAAAAAAAGCAACACTTGGCAGCAAATCTAAAGAGCAGGATTGTCTCACCAATGTGTCAAGGTAAACAATAGAAAATGAGGCTGCTGAAATTTAAAGTTGATGGATGGGCAAGAAAGACCACTTACACCTTTATTAGTAACTTTCCCGCTGCTAGTTGATGCCGGCGGTGGAAAACGGCAATTAAATGTCACTACCGGTATCACTACAACAATGAAAAGGAATGGACTTTGAACTGATGGTAATTAAAAATAATGAACTGCGCGAGTTGTCTGTGAACGATATATAAATGACCTGCCAACTGTGTATATAAGCGCTAAAATATAAAATATATACAGCAGATTTAGCCAATTGTTAACGGCCGACAACATACTGTACATGTTCATTCATAAATGTCTCTTACCAGCCTCTTTGATCATTTGAATTAAAAGCGGTGTTAGCACTTATTTTTCCTCATTAGGTCAGGTATTCATAGACACGCTGTCAAAGAAAAATTAAGTCCTGTTTCAGTCTGAGGGTAAATTTCACTGGAATGAAATCTGTGTGAAATGGATTTTATTATGTTGGCAATGTGCAATCTTCTTTTAGAAGGCAGTGCACTTAGGTTTACTTTGCTGATTTGACATGTCCTTTTTGCTTTGACAGGAGAGGAAGCATTATTTAAAGTGTAGGTCTTAAATATATAGCAGCTCATTAACGTGCAGATTTTCATTGGCTTTTACTTGAGACACCCTTTACACCAATGTGACAGTAATGGGATACCAGTGCACTAGCTAATGTAAGGAAAGCTTTATCAATGAGTTAAGATGCATCTTGTTGGGTAGTTGCAATGATTTTATTTTTTTAATGAATTACCCCAAGGTGTGAATTAGTTCTAGGTCTGACTATTGTACCAAAAACTGCACCGCAAATATAAAAACGCATGTTGTAAAATATTATAGGAACAGTACTGGTCAACTCAAGGTCCTATCTAGACACTCTGCAAATAAAGTTTGTAAGTTGTATATTAGTTGTTTGTTAGTTGCGTAACTGATCAAAATACTGTCAAGGGAATCGATACGACACACACATTAGGGGCAGCACCCCCACAGCAGCACCACTGCAGTATTATTGTCTCTTTGTGCTGGTTTATCGAACTAGCAGCCAGTCTGTGTTCAGTCAGATCTAGCAAGAATCCTGTGAGACTTACAGCACAGTGGAGAATTATACATAAAATACAACTGTCTGCACTCACAATGGTAATCAGGTTTAATTGATTTAAAATAGTTTTTTGTTGTTCAGTTTATTCAGAATAAATAATAAAAGTCAGGTCATGGAGGTCACAGCAGGGTGTTGGTAAGATGTCTAGGCCAGGTCACACCATTTGTCCAACACTCAAGAGATATTAGGATAGAGGCTTGTTGCTGTGGCAACCTCCTCGCCAATGACTCAGTGAAGAAAGGTTGCATTGTGAAGCCACGCAGAATGAAAAGGAAATTAGACGAACGTAAATTATAAAGGGTTAACTTTTACTTATTTAAGGGTTAGCTAATTAAGTTGAAAACACAGTAATTGCAATCTTATCAGCTGTGAACTTAGGAAAAATTTACATCTCTCATTGTAAATCCTAGCCAAACACCGACTAATCAAAAAAGATTCAAAATGAAATTTTAGCATTATTATATTTACCACTTATTTTAATATCTTATTTCTAGCAACTTTTGAGAATGCAAAATTCCTTTAAATGTAACTTACAAATCTGCAACTGTTAAAGTACCAATTCCTGCTATTGCACACATTTTATTTTGCAGATCATTACAGTTTTCCCTGTGCCAATGCTACAATCCTATGACACATATAGTATAATGATGTTATGAATGCATATTTACATACTGCTTTATTTCTGTGCAAATTGCAAATTGTTATGAATGCATATTTACAAATTGCAAATTTCTGTGCAAATTCAAATTCATTCTGTATTTAGTGTAAAGAGGTTGTAGCATTAGATGAGTTAAAGCAATTCAGATTGTTTAGTTACAGTAGCTGACAAGCTTGCAGGCTACTTTAGCAAACCAAATAATGTAAGCATATGATATTAATGTTCCTACCCCGATTGTGTGTGCTTGAGACCACAATCTCAGTTCACCCACTATGTCTCAAGCTGTAAGATCTCCATTATGGCCACCAAAATGTAGATTGATATGGAGTTGAGGTTTTGGTCACTTTGGCCTTTGCCAGATGATCCACTAGGGTAGTTACTTCGAAAGCTCAGTCAGCCCTGTGTTATGGTTCGTGATCATTGCTCTTCAAGTCAAACTAACACTGCTGTGACTTCTCACCGCAGCTCAGACCATCAGTGGCAGCTCAGACCATCAGAGACCTAGCTGAGCACTAACTGTAACCACTGGGTCCCAAAATTCATTAACGATGCTGTGCGGTGACCTTGAATATACACATACTTGTTTGCGCATAAAGACAAACTGTCAGACACATATGAGCAAACACACAAACACCTCTGTCCTATTCATGTCGCCCTGACAGAACAGGTGAAGAAGGTAAGATCTGAACAAACCTATAGGCTAAAGCTCAACTAGATCACATCAAACAGACTACAGAACACAAGCACACAGAGATGCCATCTGCTCCTGAAAATACATGAATTTAATGTCAGCAACTCTGCTGCACCTTTTCATTCAGATGCTCATTAAGATTACACGTGCCTTTTCAATTCAGTTAGAAAAAATTCTATTGACATTATTACAGCCAAGTAGATATAAATACAATGAAATTTCATCCAAGCTAAAGCTACTGTTGAGTGTTGAAGTCCATGCAGAAGTCACCTAAAATGCAGTTCTTCTAATGCCCACAAAATGCAGGTTTCAGATGACTCCAACTAACTCCAACTAACAGAAGTAAAGGAGAAACACCCCAAACGTTACAAACACAAATTCAGTTTCTTTTCCACTGGATATCACAAGCTCAATAACTAATTTGAGTATCCTGAATTTTTTTAATTGTTTAAATTGTAATATTAGCATAATTTAAAGGGATAAAGGAGGATTGTTTGCTATGATTGACCAGTCTGTCAATCAGGCTTCAATACCCTGTGGCTCCACCCAGTTTTCCAAATTTCAAGATGCCAACTCAAACAATTGACAAAAAGGCAGCGAGTGTTAAACCTAAACTCCCATGAAACCCATCAGTGATGTCAGATACTATGTCCATATTTTATTAGTCTATGGACCAGCACAGTTCAAATCCATCCATCCATCCATCCATGTAGTCATCCATCATCCAGCCATTCATCCAATCAATGCAGCCATCCATCCATTCTTTATATTTGCTTATCTTGTGCAAGTCACATGGGGGTCTATCCCAGTGTTCATTGGAGAGAGGCTGATACATCATGGACAGGTTGCCAGTTTGTGTCAGCATTAACACACACACACAGACAGACATACTTATTTCTCACTCATATTCACACCTATTGGCAATTTCGAGTTTAACATAATTTCTCAGAGAGGGAGGAAACACACACTGACATGGGGAGAACATGCAAATTCCACACAGAAAGGCCCCAGTCGAGTTCAAACCTTTTTGCTGTGAGGCTACAGTATTAATCACTGATCCACTGTGCAAAAAATAACAAGCAGGATCATATATGTAGCACCTGAGTCTCAAACGATACTAACTCCAGGGCTCAAGAAGCAAATTATGCAAGATACCAAGAAAAGACATTACTCTCTGATGTTGTTTCCAGTTAATTTATTTAGTCTGTTAAATTATTCAGACAGCCATTCATTGATTTGTTAATTTAGTTACTGAGGGCTTGAGATATGAGCCCAACTGTACAGACAAAAGCAGCTGCATTTTTTTCTCTCTGGGTGTTTAGATTTATTAACCCAAAGTTATGATTAATACCAGCATATCTCTACTGCTGTTTTATTACTGAATAAGCATCCCACTTTTTCTGCAATCCTGAGAATCACCGTGTATAGCCTGCAGTAGAAAATTTTATGCATTTTGGCAGTGTCTTCTCATAGTGGATAAATATGCATTTTCTGTATCAGGCCATGCACAAAGTCAGCAGGGCACTGCATTTATCTGGCATTTTAATTAAAGTATAATGTGACAGTGTGAGATGCATTTAAAAGTGGAAACTGACTTTGTATCCATCTTTGATGCTTCTGTGCTGTCACTTCTCAGTCAAACATTATGTTTGTTTGGTACTGTGACATTTATCCTCTTCACAAACACTTAGTTGGGGTTTCTTGTCTGTTCATGCAGCCACTGCTCATGCTAACTTATGTTCCTCTTCTATTTATTTAACACAAGCAAACATAACATCTATGTAAAACTTGATACATGCACCAAAAAAAAAAAAAAAANAAAAAAAAAAAAAAAGCATCCGGTAGGACAAGCCCATTGGTCTTGAACTAACTGGTCTTTCATAATATATTTATGTCAACATGTAACACATTTGAACTTACCTGCCTAGCCACCTAGATAGCCAGAAGCAAGTGTTTGGCCAGCCTCTATATTTCTGTAGGTGTTGCCATCTCAGGTCCGATACAGCTGGCCAATCAAAACAAAGTGGACTTTTAGTGAGGAGAGGCTTAAACTACCTAAATTAACCAGTTTCACTCTATGTGCACAGCAGTGCTGCAGCTAGGGAGGGTAGAGGTGGATCAATATGGGTTTTATTTTTCACATTAAAGTATTGCAAAGTATTCAAAATAGACCCATAAATGTAAATAAGAATATGAAAACCTGTGTAAAAATATCTCCCTTAAAGTGACACATTTGACACAAGTGAATCTAGATAAAAAAAAATTCAAAGATACTTTAATGCAATCAATCCATATGCGAGTAAACTAAGTGTCATTGAAGACTAAAGCAATAAAAGAATCTGTTATGTAGCTGAGATGATAAAGTTTTAGGATCTTGGTCTTGCAGTGAACACAGACAAACATTAAGCTACTCTCTGGATGTTCCTGCTTTTTACTGCAGTAACATCTGTGTGACTGTGTGTGTGTGCACCTGTAAATCTTCAGCACTGTCCATTCTACTTGAAGGAGCAGACAGCTGTTACACAACTCTCCGTTCCCTTGTGAAGCTTTCTGCATTAGCTGTTACACTGTACATACACTACCATGCATGCCAATGTAAATTCCATAGTAAATTAATCTATATTACAGAGCATTTTGCCATATAGATTTTTAAGAAGTCATTCTATTGTATTTCCTGTTGTAAAATATAATCTCTCCTCTTTATTCTCAAAGTTCTCAGATTCATTCTAAGATTCACCGAGTCCTACTGATTCCAGTTGGGAATAATACTCATTCAATTAAAGAGTTAGTCCTCAGCTGATTAGACAAAGACATTCGTGATATAATAAAATTAGCTGAAATCACAGACATCCTGGAACGGTCAAATGCATATAATCTTTCTCTTCCAATGGATGTCCAAAGTAAATATTACTCCTGTATAAATAGGGCATTAGTTAATAATATACCAGTAGTTTAAAAACAGAACATCTGATAATGCTGTGTTTTAAAGTGTTTAAACTGTTTAATAAAAACGGGAAAAGGAAGTAAGGAAGCAAGGAAGGAAGGTTATGATATAAAAAATAGAGAAAATATACTGTGGAAAATGAATGTTGTGTGCCAGGTGTAATGATATGATTATATTGCATGCAAAGCACATTAATCACTGATTCACTGATGGGTAAAATCTCATAATAACATGTTTAGAGAAGCACAGCACCGAAACCTGCTCAGAGGAAATGCAGCTAAAAATGTACCACAAAACTGGAAACCAGTGAAGCAGGAAAAGCACTCTCAGTGGGAAAAAAGTACATTTATTAAAAATTGATTGACATCTACTCTTTATTATACAGGAAAGCCATAACTGTCATGGAGGTGACATTGATACAAGGCAGCATGGACAAATATTTTATTTGTCTCTTTACTGTAGTCTTGAATTTTTGCTCCTTTTATTTTATTTTTTTGCCCAGGCTGGGACTTGGTTCTGCTATGTTTAATTTATCAATCAATCAATCAGTCAATCAATCAATCAATCAATCAATCAATCACATATATACAGTAGTTTTTTTTATTTAATGGCCTGAGAATGGGCAGAAATAAATGGATTCAATAATTTTCAGTATCTGTGTGTATTTATGTCTCCCATATCTCTCTGACAAACAGTATGGTGCAGAAAAAAAAAAGAAAAAAGAAAATAATCTGGTGGCAGCACAATATTCATTATTGATTTTTTTTTCTTTGCAATCTCTTTGTAGATTATTTATTAGAACTGTCTATATGTCATGACACTATTCCCAGCAGTGTTTTAAAAGAAAGTGGCAGAAATGGAATACTGCAGATGTGATAAATACTAAAAAAGAGCTCGTAGGGAGGATTTCACTCTCAAGGCATTTGATCACAGCTTTCTTTCCAGGCTGCGCTGACTTCTTCATGCTGTGATGCCAGAGAGTGAAAAATCCTTTTCTTGGTGTGCGGGAGGGATGCGGTGGCAGTTGGGGGGTTGGGGGGATGGGAGGTTGAAGTATTTCATCATGTTGCATTATATTTGATGACAATGTAATGCTGCAGCTAAACTCCCGTAGTGTGATACTGAGATTCTCAGGAATCCCCTGGACCAAAAGCGGTACAGTGATGTCAACAAGAGCAAATCCCAAAGAAGGAACACACAACATGGTGCACAGTTGAATTAATACACTAAAGTGAACATGGCTACCACTTCTCCCTAATGTTTCCTAATATTCTTCACTGTGCTCAGCTTTAGACATCTCATAATTGTAATGTTTTATACAGAAGCAATTACTGTATGCTGTTGAGACCAATTATGGACTAATTAGCAAGAATTTCTGTCAACATACATACTCATCACATAACATGCAGTGTTAACTTGAATACCTGATAATTATGTTTAAGCATGAAGCAGTTTTTTTTTTTTTTTTTTTTTGTTTTGTTTTTTTTTTAACATAACAAGACACAATACAAGGCTCAGTATGACACATGGAGATAATAGGGCATTTTTCACTTGGGTGAAAATGATTTATTTATCCAGCATTTGGACTACATGGACTTCATCAGGGCGTGATGAAACATCACAACATTAGAAGTACATGTCACTGTGGGCAGAAAATTTTACTCTAAATGCTATAAACGCTATTTAAATGTTATCTTATAATTGACAATGCACATTAAGCCCAGGAAATCCAAGACATATTAAACAAAGATTCCAAGAGAAAAAAGATCAAGCAATGGCTTCAAAGGGCAATGCAGGGCATGGCTATTATAGTTTATATATTTGTGTCTAGAGGTATGCAGGGTGCACACAGCACAGATGGCAACAAGGTGGGATTAAAAAAGAATTAGAAGCGATGTGTGTTAGGGCTGACACGATCAATCAAATAAGCTCCACTCATTCCCACTCTCATTATATTCGACTATCTCAGTCCATGGAAACAAACAAAACACATTGGGGGTAACGCATAAAAGAACTACACAGTGTCACACTAAAAATGCACCATGATAACTGAAGCTCATTCATAAAGCTCCCCTTATCTTATAGTAATCAGCACATCGTTGTCCCATTACCAACATGTTATTATAAGGTGTGTCTCAGGTAAAAGCCAATGAAGGTCAGCATGTTAATGAACTGCTACATATTGAAGAGCCACATTTTATACTGCTTCCTCTGGTGTTACAGCAAAATGGATATGTCAAATCAGCAAAGGGAACCTAAATTCTCTGCTTTAGAGCTCCACATTTTAAGAGATTGACAGTAGGATAAGAGAGAAGAGGTACAGATGCTATGTAGAGTCCTGGTACACAGGGTGTGTGTGTGTGTGTGTGTGTGTGTGTGTGTGTGTGTGTGTGTGTGTGTGAAAGTGAGAGAGAGAGAGTGTCTCAGTGTCACTAGAATGTGTGCAAGATCTGATCAAAACTCTCCAAAGACTGATCAAATGAATGGACTCCCATGTCAGATTTACTGATCAATGACACATGTGATGCAACTATAATTTTAACATCATCCAAATTTCTTACCGCTGAAATTTACCACCACACTGAAACAGGTCTTAAATTTTGCGGGACAGTGTGTGTTTTATGAATCGCTTCCCTGACATGTAAATAAGGAAATATTGTATTAACCCCTTTTTTTAAGGCAAATGATAGAAGTGTGTGGTAACTGGTATTTATGAATAAGGGAAAATGGTTGCTAGACACTATTTGTCCTTATCTACACATTAAATCTGGCGCTGTGTTTTATGATTTACCCCCATTGACTTTGAACTGTATCTGATTTCTTGTTTCTATCCTGTAAAAGACTTGTGTCTGAAGTGCTATATCAGTAAAGATGACTAAAAGACAGCCAGTTCTAACAAACAAGCTCTGGTAAGCCCACGTTATCCTCTCTGTCCAGCACAAACACTCATGCACTTTGTGTCTTGTGCGTTTTTCACTTTTGACCTCGTCAGAGCAGGCAGGCAGCAGATGGCACAAAGATTACACTGTCCGGGTGATTTGCCAGTGGATCGCCCCCTCTTCTCCACTTCAGCACTTGGTGAGTCACCAAAACACAAAACAGGTGCCGTGGAAGAATCTTCACTTCAGGAAAATGCCACTTCACAAAAGCTGCGTCGTGTCCCATAACACTTGTGTGACAATAAAAGCCCATAGTGTTAATCAGAATGGGGTCTGTCTACACACTGAGTGATGTCACCATGACAACACAGAGCTCCATTGTCATGAATCAATGGTGTACACACAACAAAAAACACAGGAAATGCTGACAGATTTTTGGTTATTGGAAATGGAGTGAGGTACAGAGAAATACATGTTTGGTGTATTAATCACAACCCATGAAATCATCCATTTCTGCCCCACTTTGCGCCCACGCAGTTTTCAACCAACAGAGCCCATAATGGTTGTAACCCTCAGTCATGGTGGAGGGAAAAAAAATGATCAAAATATGATATTTCTTATCTATTTCTTATCTATTTCAGTGTTTGTTTCCATTTCTCTGTTGGTTGTTCAAGTCATACCTCCGCACTGTGATAGCCTCATTGTGATTTCCACTCCGTCAGCGATGAATTTGCAGTGACATTTAAACATCTGGGAGTCATATAGGAAACTGTACTGAATTTCAACTCTCTGAATTGCCAGCAGGGAGTTGACCCTGACTTTCAGGATGGTAGAAGGAGATGAGTCGGCTTCTCTGGGATTCGCTCTCCATCTCTTTCCAAACACAGCAACTGAGACTACTATAACATGAAACCAGAATTCCAGTATTATAAGTCTTTTATATCTTGGTGGAGAAAGTGCAACTACTAACTTTCACATTAGATATGATTGTCATCACCTGCAATTATTATACAGGTTTGGTTCAGGCTATTGCATGAACTAAAGGTCATTCACTGCCCATAATTTGATATCTGGTTATGTGAGGTTATGTGATCACTGCATTGTTTGTTTGCTGTTTGCTTGATATCTTAAATAGTTATGAATGGATTTGGATGAAATTAGATGATATCCAGGATCTAGAACAAGTTTTTACCTATTGTTGTAAGAGTGCCGTGGCTCCTTTAAGAGACTATGTGCAGTGTGTGTGTGTGTGTGTGTGTGTGAGAGAGAGAGAGAGAGAGAGAGAGAGAGAGAGCAGAGCAGGTTGATGTTGGCGATGGGAGCAGAGCCAGGTTAGCATAACTGCTATAATAGTGACAGTAACAGGGAATGCACAGTATGAAGTTGAGTTTGCTGTAAAATAAAAGGCTGCGGCTCCACAAGAAACAAGCAGGGTCCCCGAGTTTTCTGTGCCAGCAGCTGAACATAGCAACAGGGAGTTAACCCCGAAGTTAGTAATACTTTGGCCCTGGAGCAATAAAAAGAGCTCCTCTGTGTTTCCTGACCACGGCCTGGAGGCTGAAGCATTAAAGGTTAACACTATAAAGTAAATCCTAATGGGCCGATTTCAGTAGAATTAAGCATGGTGGCTCTTTATGACAAGTTTTTTTCGTTGGTCTTGGCAGAGGTATGAGCTCTTGGAGTGCCATCTTCTTATTTTAATTATTTTAAATGAAAAAGAATAATACCAAACAAATGTATTCACATACCAAACTACTACCCCAAAGGAAAACTGGAGTAACCTTTAACATATCTGGTTTTCTCTAAGCCATCAGTCTCAAACCATGTGCCATGAAGATGAAATTATGGATTCCACTGGGGTTATGAGCAAAAGCACCAAACCAGAAGGCTGGGTCCAGACGTAAGAACTTAAGTTCCGTTCAGTATACCCCCAAATGGTTAAGCTTAGGTATAAACTTAAAATTGGCAATGATAGGTGAAGGTTTGTTGTGGTCAAAGTTACAATGAGTATAAATCTGAGATGGGCATCTTTTCCTGAACTATGGTGAGATCCATAAGCACATGCAAAAAGTAACACCAGCTGATTTCATGTAGTTCTTCTGGTGAATTAGTTCACCACGGCACAGTCAGTACCTTTCACGCATGTTCAAACTTCGATTACACTCGGATTAAGACAATAAATGTATTTTTTCAAACATCATGTACTCACCTCAGTTAGACTGAAATTGCTGTAAATTGGAGTAAGATGAGTAACAGACCTACATATGCAATTGTAAATCAATTTATTTGGGCATGTAACATTATAACATTATAATCAAAATAAGCCACCTCCTTACCTGGTGACACATCATGTAAATGCATATTTGGTGAATGGCAGATTAATTCCTATTAATTCAGTCCATGTATACGTCGTACCTGATTGCCTTAATCACCGTACAGAATAATAATAGAGAATAATCAGTACGCGCATAAACATACTGACTATTTGAGATATCTGAGGCCTCATTCTTCAGTTTTACTTCTTCAGCTCTTTAAACTGCTGTGTTCATGCCCTACTTTGTGCCCTACCACAGGCTGTTTATTGAGATATAATCAAATATAAAACTTTACTGAGTCTAGTTTTTAACTGTTAGTGTTAGTGAGATGCTCTCATGGTTGTGTGGTTGTATGCGATTGCTGCAGGCTATCTGACTGGGCGGAGCTGAAGCCATCAGACAAACTAGAGCAGCTGGCCTTTGTTTTTTTCTTATTTTCCATTTACAGAGAATTTGTAAACTTAACTACATGTAAGGATTTTCTTTTTACAATCAACGATCTGGCAATTTTTGGTCCATTTGTTTAATTACATTTGATTTAAGTGAAGAGGATTCTCCTTTCTTTTCCTTTTCTCCATTTAATTTCCTCTTTTTTTTTTTTAATGGTCTCCGAGCCAGGTCATAACTACCATGGCAATTTCTTGTTCAGGCATTACTGAAAATTGTATTAAATCCCCAGGTGATAGTTAATCATTACACCAGTAAATATTGTCACTTTATCACAACGGCTTCACATACTGACCTTAGCTACAGGCTGATGTTCTGTTTAATGAAATCAATGCCATAGTGAGAGGGTAAAAAGCAGCGTAATTATAGAAATAAACAACTTGTAGCCTCTTATGCATTACTGATACTGTGAATATCAGCGTATCAGAGACAAAACACAGCTTGCGTATTATCTTGAGTATTATCTGGGGTTGTTTGGGGTTGAGGCTGTGGGTGTCACACCTATTGATTTAACCACAGGCAGAGTGATTTATCAGAATTACTCAACGACACCATGTGAATAAATAATAAGGAGATGCAGCCTTCATTTTGATTGGATAGATCACGCGTATATACTCATTCACAGAGAAGGAGAAGTGAGTGTTTCCTCTCCTGTATTCTCCTCTTTTCCCCCTCCTAACACATGCATATACAAATCTAAGTGCATCTTATGGACAAGTGGATTTGCTAATGATAATGGAAGTACCATCATCCAAAGGACTCCATTACCCTACATTTAAAGTTATGTATGCAAAATATATTACAGTATCACGTCAATGCATCACTGATTGAAATTCCTAAATTGGGAATACAGGGTCTTCCACCGTATATCTCACAATTTTGAATGAATTCATTAAAACATGAAAATTGTGAAATGATTCCTCAGAGATATGAAGGAGATTTTTTTTCTCCACATTTGGTGATTTCCCTGTTTTCTCATTAGCTGACATTTAAGCACATGTATGCATAGCATTTCCTTGTTTTTTTCATACGACTATTGTATGTGTCGTTCCATGAATCTCTGATCAAAGGCATTTATATCTTCTTTTAATTCCTCCAGGGAAAAGCCACAAAACACCGTTGCAGATGAATTTTTCTCACAATATAAAAAACTGTTGTCTTTTTGCACAATAACTTAGAAATTTTCCTCCAAAAGAATTGGGATGGTTCCAGAATCTTATTAATTTATTCTCATTTGGCTGTTTCACAGTTAGCACAGTATGGAGACAGGCTGCTAATGAAAGTAAAAGCAGGATGTAGAGATAATTACAGTTACAGGCAGATCAGCTGCTGTTGTGAATCTATTACCATGTCATTTGACTGTGATGTGGCTTCCTGCAAATTTTCCACATGACAAAGTAATGAAGTTATGAATGTGGCAGCGGTATGTTTTCAACAGTGAGAATACTGTATGTAGGTTTTCTCACTGTGATGAAAAAATCTATTTAACATTAACGATGAATCCATGGTCCTTGGTATGAGTGATCCAATATAATCAAAATCACCGGTTTTGTTATTTAAAAAGTGGATGGCAATTTGGACACTGGCCATCTACATTTTGGCAACCGCTTTATTTTCACACACTCGAAAACTGCAACACCACACACAACAACAACAGAGGCAAAGGAGGGAATCAGGGAGATTGTTCTGTTTCTCAGCTTCATTAGTATCCTGAAAGGTCTTAAAACCTGGCTGTTGCTGTTTTGTTGTGTACAAAAACTGGTGGTGTCCATTTGGTTGTGCTGAGGCGGCGGCTGGCTTCTGACCAATCAGCAATGTTCAGTCTAGCAAGCTGCACCCAGCAGTTCCTAAACAGAGAGTATATAAGAGCTAAACTATATCTCTTTTTAAAATGGGCCCTGGTTCCTTGGTGCAAAATGAAGGAAAGTCTCATTCCTGTGGTGCGAAAGGCACTAATTTGAAGGAATTTCAGGGGGTTTTGGTGTACAGCACCAAAAAAGGAATGAGCGAGATGATGGGATGTGGAGATGTACAATGACCACTGTTGTAACTCACCCACATACAGCAGCATCTCAGCAAGCAAACAGGCCAGGCCAGGCGAGACAGAGACGGAGAATTTAACAAGACTGACCTGTCACCAAAGCCACTAAGCCACAACTCAGGAACACAAAAACACTCTTATGTCTAGAGACACAAAAACACTCTTATGTCGCTGATTTTGTGTCAGCATAATGACTACAGAGAGAGAAAAGTCTATCGTTGTGCTAGTTGCAGATTTCAGACAAAACAAGAGATAAAACATAAAGATAATACAATTGTGTGTTGGAGGCCCACAGGCTCTTTGAAGAAATTTACAAACCAAGACAATGAATGACCTTGCAGTTACACATCATCCATTTGATTCCATTTAAGTACACGCTTCATTGTCAAACTATCCCCAAGGCATTATATCCTATTGATCTCTCACAAAAAGTGTATCTATGTAACTGTGTGCAGCCTCATTGTTCTGTTCCACTGTTGAGCCAGTGAAAAAAAAGTTTGTGGCCTTCTTGGAACAGCTAAAGCAGGGTTATCAGCTCAAGAATACACCTGCAGAGCTGGCCTGGTGTTTGGTGAGAAGCATAATGTATTCAGCACACAAACACCCACAGTAGGAGTTCAAGGAACTTAACTGTGCCTTTTTAATACAGATATACGAGCATCCTTCATAAAAATGCCAAATGGTTGCCAGGCAACACCACATAGATATGCCAGTGGGAGAAGGTTTGCAAGGTAGGGCTCGCTTACAACTTTGCACTTATCCTAAGAGGAGAATTAAGCACCCAGAAATTAAGAGTGGAGTGAAAGAGATATGAATATAAATACAATCACCATTGTGCTAGAGCAATGGATTTAAGTTATAACCTACAGGTTCCAACTACATCCAGCAAGAAAAGCCCATGTCTAAATCATCTTGACATATTATCTTGCCCCTGCAATAATTTAACCACATGCTGCTGCAGCATTCAGGCACATTAGAGTCATAAGAACATGCTAAAAACACCATTAAGGGTAACACGGTCATTTGCATCATAGCTTTATTTATGCTAACACCTGCCCTTGACATTTCAAACATGCAATCCATCCGATTGTCCCTGTTGTATGGTGAAGGAGCACACAGATCTAAGTATGTAGGCTGGAAAATGGCTGGTATGCTTTTTTTNTTTTTTTTTTTTTTTTTTTTTTTTTTTAAACACGATTTTAAAGGTAGTTCTGCTTTATTAATCAGTGTACTGTGCGGGAGAAGAGTAACAACCATGTTTGTATGGTTCCCAGTTATCAATGGAGCAATATCTAACTCCCACAGGTGGAAAGTAACTGAGTACTGAGTACAAGTATCAGACTCACTTTTGAAGTACTGGTTGTTAGCTTGAGTCCATCGTTTAAGGTGGCAGTATTGTACATTTTACTCAACTACAGTTAGTTGCAAATTCTGACAAAACAGTTTTATTATTTCAGTATTTAACATTTATTTAGGTAATAAATCATCTTTTCACTTGATAATTCAAATTTAATACAGGATATTGTAGATCAAGAAAGTGGGAGTGGGTTGGAGGGGGTTACTGTTGTTGGAGGAATAACTCTCACTGGTGCTATCGGGGTAGATAGGTGAGTTATACCCCCTTAAAATGTCCATCTTTAATTAACTTCAAGACTTCATCACATCTCCGGTGTATCGCAGCAGAATGAAATCCTTCTGTGCTCTGCTAAATCTGTGTCAACGTTAAAGGACCGCACCAGTGATTTTGCATGTTTGAGCCCAATAAATACTACCTGCATACATGTTACATTCTTGGCAACCATTTTCCAAAACATAAAATGGTATCTTAGTATATGGTTAGTTTGCCAAATCCCCAAAATCTTTCAAAATCAAATGTTCAGGTGATATGCCCACTTAAAAATTCAATGTTTCCCCTGCTAACATGGATGTCTTAATGTAGATGGTATGATCATTTTTAATTTCTCAGTGAAGTAATATTCCCTGGTGGAGATATGCATTTTTTTACCATATAGCTCTGTGTTAGACCAGTTAAATTAAGTAACTTTGACAAAAACATTAAAAATAAAAAAATAAGAACACTATTCATGCAGTTTGCTGTGATGGATAACTTATCTCAAGCATATTTCAAGTTTCAAGTTGATTTTGATAGTGTATCAGAATGAACTAAAACCAAATGCTGCCTGGAAAGTAGGACAAAAAAATTCTAAAATTTACCGCTCCAGTAGTATGTTTTGGAAAATGGTTTGTAGAAATGTAACGTGGATGCGGGTTGCATATATTGGGCTCAAACAAGCAAAACCATGGTATGCTCCTTTAAGCTAAGCTAAGATATGCGAGTGTGTGATGTGAATCAGTCCAATGTAATGTGGAATTTTTCAAAGCCAGAGTGACAGAGGGAGGCATGAGTTTAACAGAGAAGCGTCATGTTTTCCGTCACTACCCCCTTCACTATGATTTAGTCAGAAAATCCAGCACAGCTCATCCTAAGATGCCAGACAATGCCAAAGATTACAGACCTTAATTTGGAAACTTAGAGGACTAAACCATCAGCGATGCCTTTACAACATCACAGCTAATCTTCTCCATCTCTCCTCTTCCCTTTGCCACATACTGTCTAATGAGGCCAAAAGCACATGAAATGTTTTTTAGCCAGTCTGCCAGTCAAATCGACTGTAGATGCAGCATCACTGACTCATCACACTGTTTCTCCAGAACTAATGGACAGCTTGCAGCTAGAGTCCATGTCATCCAGTCAGCCCTGCCTCCCCCCAAGGTCACAGCCAGTCTCTCAGAGAGCACTGGCATCAGAGCAGCAGATGGTGGCTAAACGATGGCCTATCGTCACACATCCAGCAGGAAAAATGCCCATTTCTTGTGTGTAAATCGGCTTGTTGGGCCTTTTCTGTGAGTTTGCTGTTAAATTTTGTTTGGTAAAGTTGTCCATGACTAAGCGTTGTTTTTTTTTTAATCTCATGACTCTATCGTCGTGCAAATAAACATAAATATCAGATCATCTTCATGTGTCTTCGCTCACTTTTAAAATATAACCAAATGTCATTGGCACAAAAGTCTCAAGGTTTAATACTTTATTGCTATGGCAACTGGTAGGTTGAATTGAGTTTGGCTGAGCTAAAAACAGAAGATGCACTACACACTGTTAGAAGCATAGGCTTAGTCACTCTGTCTCTGTCAAGCACACACACACACATATTCACTGTGAAACATGTTGACCTGCATCTCAGCAGGCTATTGGTGTTCCCTTTCTAGCCGTGGGACATGTGTACAAACGGACAGCTGAAGAAGAAGAAGAAGAAGAAGAAGAAGAAGAGCACGAGTCTGGTACAAGTGGAGGTGTTACAACCACAAAGTGGTGGAAGACAGAACTGAATCCTTTTATGATGTAACATTACTCGTATCACAGTTGAAGAATACTCCGTGTAACAATGGAATTCTACTTCAGTAAAAATAATTAAGTATTAATAGGAAAAGATACTCAAATATCCAAAGTAAAAGTACTCTAAAAGTCTACTGGTACATTTTAATCAATACTGCAACCTTCACAGGTGGAGATATTTTGAAATTTGGAATGAAATAATGAAAATTCTGGAATGCGATAATAAAAATCCCCAAAACTGAAAGCTTTCACCCAAAACTATAAAGATTTTGACCCGATATATTTTCATGCTTTAAACTAGAGTAAATTCAATCATTTCTCCTTTCTAAAAATATTGTGACAATATCTAAGAAATTAAGGTGAGACAGAAGTTTTTGACTCACAACGCTAATAGATTATGAATGTTGAATAGTTTATGAATGCTGAATTTAAATAGCAACTGAGGATCTGATGCAAACAGTCCTGAGGGTCTTGTGACACAGACAGACCTGACCTGTGTGTGTGTGTTAGCTGCTGTCTCTGTATCTAAGCAACAGCCAAACATCACTGCACTTATCATATCGTCTGGTAACGTGGTCCTCCCATGTTTTAATCTGGAAACATTACTTGTCAGATCTTAGTGAGCTGTGAGTGGGAGGAAAGGAGGATGCTTCACAAATAGAGAGGGAAGAATGGAGAACAGGACGGGTTGAGGCAGAAAGGGAGGGGGGGGAGGTGTAGTACAANAGAGGGAAGAATGGAGAACAGGACGGGTTGAGGCAGAAAGGGAGGGGGGGGAGGTGTAGTACAAGGGAGAAAGGTCACCACTGAGGTTTAGCCATGGGCCAGTTTTGTCAGAGCAGTTCAGTGGGAGGCAAATGTGATTTTACAGACATGGTGGAGATTTTAGTTCATGTGAATAAATAGAGTTATAAAATCATTTCACTACAACAAGATCTTGAAGATGAACAAATGGATTTATGAAATTATTTGATGTTTGAATTCTTCAATGCAAGCTCTGGCTTGAGCCCAGAATATATAGACCAGTTTGGTGAAAATTACTTTAAAAGACGTCAGGTGCTGAAGGTTGTCACATTATCTGGAGTTGTTTTGCTAAGCTGGTTAATTATTACATTTCCAGTACTTTCCATGATTATGCCTCCCTAGTTGATGTTTCTCTTGGATCTCTGTTGCTTCAAACAGTAAAAATGTGACTTTTTTTTATGTGAATTGCAGGCTCTAAAGGGCACAGGAAGAATAATAGAGTTTTGTGCCAGAGACATGCAGGCATGTTGTATCTATATTGTTTTAATTCATATTTAGAGTCATTAGAGTTTGGTAATGATGGTATATTACTGCATGACCCTTTTAAGACAGTACTTTAAAATAATTCTTATGTAAGATTCTCATGCACGGTTGACATCTTTCATTTTCAGGCAGTTTTGTCAATTTGTGCATTTTTGATGTCCTGCTTAAGTGTTTTTTCATCAGCCGTGTTTTGCTGCATGCAGGCAGCAATGTGTTTCTCACACACAACTGTCATTTGTCAAACTAGTCTGACATTCAACAGAAGCTCTCTCTCCTTAAGTAAGCAACGGCACAATGCGGTGACCGAATATTTTAATAACAATCCTGAAAAAGAGATTATAGGCACGCGCGGTGGAGCATTTCAAAGTGTTTTATTCCTTCTTATGCCCGTCTGTACTCACAATAACAGCTTTTGTCCTGGTTTCACAGTGCCTTGGGTGGTAGTGTTGCTATTGTGAGGGGTTTTGTGCAGGGATAGCAGGTTGAAAAATTCCAAAGGAACAACTTCCAGAGACAAATTTGAGAATCAAATCAGAAGTTCTTGGCAGATAAACATTCATCTACAGTAAATGTTTTTGCAAGTACAAGATAGAAAAGTTGCAAAAGAGGTGCCAGTAACCTCACAGAAAGTATCTGACAGCTCAAGGCTGATAGTGTGGTTGCACGCTTGTAAAACAGCAGCTCATATGCAAATCCAAACAAAACACTTCCCAACTGGCTGGGTAATGCTTCCACACTCAAAATGATAAACTTGAGCCTTGTGAATGATCATGGGATATTGAAAATGTGCACAACAGCAGTCATAGTGTGGTGCGCCACAGAGAGCTTTGACTTTGGGTGGAGAGTAGCTGCTTGTTTTCACCGTTTTTCCCTCTTCTCAGCACAGCATGACACACAGCACACAGCTAATTCTCTAAACCATTCAATTGAAATGCCATGCGGATAGACAAATGCTCCTCAAGACTAAATCTATACCATTTCCGAAAGACTGAGAACTTTTGGAAAAAGTGTAATCAGTTGGGAAACAATAGAGTTTTTACACTTTACTGTTAAAGCAGCAATACTGGTGGGAGTAAAAGAATTGCCCCATAGGGCATCGAACTATAGTTAGTAAGTCATTAATTAAGATTCATTTCATTTTATAAGCCATCAGGTTTGTAGTTATAAATGTAAGTAAATCATTTATAAAGAGTTCCTCAACTACAGTAATCCATCAAGTCGACAATGCTAATAAGCTGTTAATAAATGGATATAAATCCTCTGCAGCACTTTATTCCAGAATATAATATTGTCGTAATATTGACATATTTCTAAGTGTCTGTTAGTGGGGTCTTCTTGGTGAACTAAACAGAAAAAAAGACAAATCAAATTATGCTGGTAGAAGATATACACTGACCAAAGGGATTTTTTTTTTACAACCTTTTTACAACCTGGAATCCAGAAGCCATGGATTGTTATTATTAATGGATTATTACCAACCTATAACTCATTATTAATGATGAATAAATCCCTTAAAGTTATAAACTGTTATGAAGTATGCCTTATTTGAAAGTGGTACTGATGATTAATTAGTGGGAGATGAACCCATGGACGGCATTGGTCAATCAACGCTGTCCTTCCTCAATTAGAAGAAACAACATGAACTCCAGAAGGTTCCATAATTAGGTTTGAATTAAACTGTCACCACCAGTAGGTGCCAGACTATGTTGTCAGTGTTCTCGCCATGACACATCAGAGTACAGGCCACACTCTTAAAATCTCTTGTGTTTCCTTGGTGACAAACATCTATCGAATCCCACACAGTTTAAATGTTTAGCGAATGCTGAGGCTGCTGAAAGGGCTCTAAATGTTTAGTTTTCAATCATATGTCAAAACCCATTGGGCAAATCTCCTCAGGAATTTTAGTAAGGGCAATTTGGAAAATACAGAAAGCGCAGTATTCATCAAAGCAGTGAGACTTGACTTTGTTGATCCTGGCATTACAGTCACAATTAATATGCTCTAATTTTTTTAGTACAGCCATGTATAAGTGAAGCTAAGAATGACCCAGAGGTAGTAATAATATTCCAATCTCAGCCAAACTGTTTTCTCCCTTGCTAAAAGCATTAAGATCTTAGTAACCACACTTGGAAACATCTGACTTTAAGGTGAACTCAAGACCATCAGTGAGAAAGTGGAAGGATCCTTGTTGAATGGAGCATCAGAAGTTGTTAATGTCCCACTTCCATGCTCAAGCTGTGCTCATGAGCCAAGGATTTGCTGTTGAGGCCAGGTTGAGGGTGCTGCGTGCCAACAGCCTGCTAGAGTCCAGCAAAAACCTCTAAGATAGGTTGTTTCCAAGCAGGCAGAGCCTTCTGATTAGGAGCTAGTTAAGAAAAAGAGTGATATGAAAGCTGAAAGTTTTATTTGACGTGCTGTCAAAAAAGAAGCTGGAAACATTTCTGTACAAACTGGGACCAAATATGAGGAATTAATGTATCTTAATGTGACAGAAAATAAAATGTAATTGCATGGATAAAAACTCATTTTAAACCAGTAGAAAACCATTTTCAAGGCAGACATTTTGACTTGTCCTAGAAGGAAAAGCATTAAGTCAACATTAATGAGGGCTCCATTCCATTTTGGTGTGCCAGCGAGTCATGTCATTGTGCCAGCAAGAACAATGCAGGGGCCTTGGCTCTGGCATATTTAAACCTTATGCAGCAGCAGCCATTATTAATGTTATTAGTTACACCTGTGTGTTTCCTGAAATTATAGGTTATATGTCTGTAGTGAAAAAAAGTTGAACTCTAAAAAAGCAGATTCAGCAGACATGGAGAAAGATTTCTGTCTACCTGATGACTCTAATTCCAGCATTCACCTTTTTTTTTAACTTTTGTTTTAGTCTCCATCAACTCCTGAGAAAATATTGGAGTTTTTATCTGAATAAATATTCAACTTTGTCTGACATTTGACAGTTAACTTATCACAGCTTTTTAAATGGAAACAGTGGCTTCCACTGCTGGAAACAGGGTTGATGAGAGTAGCTATGACTCAATTATACAGCTAAAAAACAAAACAATAAGCTAAAAGTGGATAAAGTAGTTAAAAGCTGCTAAAACCTGCACCACATAAGCTACATTTTCTAATATGAAAGATACAATTTGGTTTGATTACTTAAACCTGTATCAATCAATCACTTAAATTAACACCTAATAAATTTTAACACATAAAACTGAAATCCTCTATTCTAAAATTAGAAAACTGGATGTGGACCTGCATGTAATGGTTACTGATAACTCTCTGTTTATGCTATTTCTCACACAGATGTGTCAAGGGTTGCGTAGATTATTGTGGTTCCAAGCCTATTTTCCCCAAATGAGACAAAGTGTAAACAGTTTTCCTGGAAATGACCGTCCTGGATGTTATGCTTGTGTGTTTGTATATAATGCACAAAGAAGACAAAAGTGTGAATGTTTCCAGCTGAATAAAACCAGCTAAGTCATGCACACCCTGTCCTCCATGTCCTGCTAGTCTATCCTGCACATGGTCTGGATGCTAGCTTAGCATATTAGCACTCTTAATTCTCTGAGTGGACATGTACCACCTGGCAGGCATCACCGCCCTGCGTGAGTCAGAGCACTCTGGCCATTAACGCACGGCAGGTACCACGGTACTGGCAAAGGATCAAGCCTGTGTGGCAGTGTTAACCTTATTGTGCACATACACATGCACACCCACACACACAAACGTAGCTTTTTTCCTGCTGCACAGATTCATAGTGAGCCTGTAAGCGCTCCCCAGAGAGTGAGATGACTGTTACTATACTGCTTCTATACAGCCCATCTTGCTACGGAGATGTTCACTTTAGCTGCTGCAAGGGAAAACATGCACACACACACACACACTCTCTTACCCACAAATCAATTTCATGCCTGGTGGCAATCCAATTAAAACTACATAAGTCTATGAAGTTGATTCAGATCTCTTTTTATATGTTGTATGAATTTCAACAGTGAAATCAATGATGAAATCATTGATAATGAAATACAAATCATTGACATACTTGCTCTTTATCCAGTGCATTTGTTTGGTAAAACATAGCTATTACTCATGTTTTCAACAGGGAGTGTAACCATTTATTCCATTGTTAAATCTAACTATAAAGACAGAATCTCTGTCTGTCCGTCTGTGGCACCATTATCTCTAGAACCCAGCACTGTATGAAGTTGATATTCAGCAGGTTTATTGCTCAGGACCCAAGGACGTGTAGCGTCGCATGTGAAGTTGTTTGGATGAGCGGTTCTTGAATTGAGCTGTGCCACTAAAAAGTAGTCCGTTCGGCAGGATACGCTCCAGGTGCGGCAGCATATGCTCTGGTCCAGTGCCACTGTCTCAATCCAACCCCATACAGCAATCCAAGCTAGCTCACAAGGACATGCAGAACAAAATTATGGCAAGCTACGGCGCACACCATAAAGTCTGGCCGTTCCAAACGGGCATATTTTGAATGGGCACTGCACTAGTCTAACTATAAAAGCAGAAATCTCTGTCGGTCGGTCTGTCTGTAGCATATCTGTCTGTAGCATATCTCTAGGTACCATCTGAAGTTGATATTCAGCAGGTTTATTGCTCAGGACCCAAGGATGTGCAGTGTTGCATGTGAAGTTGTTTGGATGAGCGGTTCTTGTATTGAGCTGTGCCGGTAAAAAGTAGTCCACGTGGCAGGATACGCTCTGGGTGCAGCAGCATATGCTCCACTCCACGGGCACTGCAAACAAAGCTAGCTCATGTGCACAACAAAATTATGGCAGGCTGCGGCACACACCACAAAGTCTGGCCCGTTCCAAACAGGCATGTTTTGAACAGACACTGCTAGTCCATTTAATTCCACATTCATGTCTTGTCCATGATAAAAATCTGACTTGATTAAAAGTGATTTTGCAGATGTGAAATTATAAGAGCCACCTGAGCTGATTCAGTCAACAATAATTAAACACAAGACACTAAGGAGCTACTTCAAATAATGGCATTTATTTTTACCAGGCCAGCTTTAGCTTCTAATGATTGCAGCTCACTGTGTTCATATTAGTTTGAGAAATTTCAGTTCTCAGATTTACTCACTATTTAACTCCTTAGAATGGAGAGTAAATGTTTTCTAAAGTCAACTAGTGCTGAATTTAATATTCTTTAGCTGTATGGACAGCTGTCAGAATGTTGTCTAATTGATATCAGCCTTAAAGGGGATATATTGTTTTGTTTTTTTGTTTTTTGTTTTTTTTTTTTATTTTCCTTTATATAGTGTAGTATAGTAATAGAGTATATGTTGAGCATTGTCAAAGTTGCAAAATTTGAGGTCCATGCCGATAGAAATGCATCCAGTAAGACAAAGCCATAGGTCCTGAACTTCCCTGAAAGCTTTGTTTATGATTTATCCTTTACTTCATTAACATATTGATGTCAACATGTAACAGACTTTGTTGGTAACAACCACAAAGTACAAGGTAAATGACAAGGTGGGTCCTTTCAGAAGGGGGCCTTAATGAGACAGTATCTAAAATGGCCTGTTTTCACTCTGTGTGCAGAGCGGTGTTGCAGCATGGGAGAGTAGAAGTGCATTTTGCATATTAAAGCATTGCAAAGGTTTCAGAATAGACCACTAAATGAAAATAAGAACATGTAAATGTGTAATATGTCCTCCTGTGCAATTAAAGCCTTCCGTACCAGTTCAGTTATCTTTTAAAGCTTGAATCGATGCACGTATGATGATTTTTGTTTTTAGCAATGTGCAAATAAAAACCTAATTTCTGTCATGTTGTGGTCAGCAAAATTTTTTGAAGATGAAACTGAAAAAGCTAAGCCTTAGCCTAATCAAAAATCTACAGTCTATCAGTAAATAACATGATGCTCTTGAATCTTTCCACGGAACGATCGCACCTTGAATTTGCAGCTTTCACATTGACAGGGCAGAGGGTGTTAGGATTGTTAAATCCTGTTGCTGCAGGGATTGCCCCAGCTTCCATACAAGGTGATGACTCTCTGTTAAGGTCTGCACTGTATCATTCTGCTAAGACAGAAAGGTGCTTTTCACGGCTATTTTCGATCTATTTTCAACACATCCTTCCCCTGGTGGCGTCTTTGTCTTCCCAGGAATCACTTGTCACTTTAGTCACCTTGTAAACACGAATAGCACTGGTCTGGGTTTCTTTTACAGCCTTGGGGAAACATTACAGTCAAGTACAGACATAAATCTGCACCCAAGCATTTCAGGAGGATTTGTGCAATATAATTACATCATTTAAAGATTACAGTTACTATCAGCTTCAGTATTCATTAGATCATTGTAGCTTTTTACCTTCCGTTTCTCTGTCTCTCTCATTTTAACCTTTCTCATCCTCTCATTCATCCCTCTGAGTCTCTCTTCCCCTCTGTCACTGACTCACTATCTCACATGCACAACATGCACACACACATACACACAAGTACAGCACAGTACAGTAGCATTCACATAACACACGCTGAAACACACTCTCACTGACCACTCAGAGTATTACAGATAATTGCTGCTGTAGCTTTCATATCACACAATGACACACATGAACATATGCACATATACACACATGCACACTCACTGCAGCAGTTACTACTACTATGACACACTGTTCAACACACACTTGCACATTCATTCTTGGCCATGGAGCTTAGTGGTTAATACTGCTACAATATATGATAACATACCTTTTTTTTTTCATACACACATGCACTTGCACTGAATGATGCTCTGGCCCAGATCCCGCCTATGAAGCAGCATGGTTTGGAGGAATGTACAGCAGAAGGGGGAAAAAAATGCTACAGCTCCTGAGTATCTCCATGGAAACAGGCTGGAGTGCAGCATATCCCGCTCAGCATACTGTCAGAGATGGAGGATGAATCCACTCCTCATTAGGGAAGCCAAACCACACCACACACCAGGCAGTTGATTCCATTATTAATTACAGCAGCTTTTTCAGAGAAAACACACACAAACAAATACACACACTCACCTGGATGAGGGGTTTCCTCATGTTGAAACTAAGTCGATACCTGAATTCTCTCCCTCTGACTGGCTTATTGCGCTCGGAAAACAGATTCTCTCCCTCAGCTGATCAATGCAGATTGTACGATTTTCACTGAAGCACTCTCATTGTTGCTCATCCCTGCAGACACTTTTGCTTTAAGCATTCTGCTTTCTGCGTTTCGTACAGTCACTGACAGCAGACTTGGAAAATAAAAACCATCCTTCACCTAAGACCAAACCAAGCTGCAATGTAAAATGACAGAGCTACCCAGTGACGGGGCATTTATACATTCGTCAGATTTTGCTGCAACCTCACAATTGTACGATAAAAAGAAAAACCTTGTGTGAGCCAAAGTGGCTCTTATTGTGGCTCTCGTGTGCTACAAGATGCGGTATGGTGCACTAAGAAACTCTTCAGAGAATATTTAAAATGAAAGGGCTCACACTTCCCATGAAGTGAAAGCTGCAAACAGAAATTCAATGCTCAATCTTCAACCGCAATCTTCAACTGCAGATCTACAGATGAGACTCGACAGCATACATGTGGTACCAAGCATATTGTGCTTTATACCAACAGCACCACATGCCAGACTAACATCATCATCATCCAAAGAGCATGAATGTGTTCTCACAAGTGTTCTCGGTACAAAACAAACTGCACCAACCATACACTCTCCTGAAAATATTGATGTAAAAGGCTGCCCGTGAATGTGCTCTATATTCATTCTTCCACTTGCTCATACGCCCACACAGCCTCGCTCCGTACATAACGTGGTGTTGTACCAAGCATCACTAGGAGGCTTTTAAACTGGAAACCAGGATTCTGGTTATTTCCATCTAGTTTCAGGAATGATAATCAGATGTCCAGGAAACACTGAGATAACAGACAGATGAAAATAAATTTTAATGAACCCTGCAGGGGGTGTCGGATCGCTGCAGCAAGCAAAGGAACAGACAAGAATCCAACAGATAAAACGTATTGCCGATTAAAGCCACGGAACACTGATTAAGCTGAAAGACTCAGCACGAGGTGATTACTGACAGGTTAACATGTTCACAGGTGTACTAATCGTCTGTGAACGATGTATCTCCAAAAATGTTAACTTTTCAACACAAACAACTGGAGAAACGCCATAGCTGTGTTTCTTAGCTTCTGAAAAGCTGACATTTTGGAGATATGTGGTTTTTACAGGACAGCAATATTATAAAATCACCAAATTTTGAGATATATGGACCCTACATATGAACAGCAGTATATATATTCAGAAATACTGTATGACAAGAAGTTGTTTTTTTAAATAACTGATGTACAATTGCATGTACTTTGTCACGAAAATGTCATTCGGAATATAAAGTACCAATTTTAGATATCTATGAGAAATGAGGGCTACAGATGATTTAAAATTAAATGTGATTATGTTCACCTGAATGAAATGTCAGTCATCTTAGCCTCACAGTCATTACTTAATTGCAATATGCAATTCAAGAGCCTTTTGTAATGTAGTCAAAAATGTGGAATTAAGAAATGCCAACATGCCATTAGAAAGGCACGAGATGTGAAATTATTGCAGACAGGCATCGAATTTAGCTACGATGCTAAAATAGACCCAATCCTGAGTCATTAAAATGTAAATTCATTGTGGGATCCCGGAATCACCTGCAAGCAGGGCATCATTCGCTGAAGTCAGAGAAAAGAAAACGATCACAAATGTTGATTTTAACAACCCTTAAGTTTAAGTGGTGACTAATACTGGCCATCAGCAATTTAATTTCCCATCAGGTTAATCAAAGTGCTGGGACAAGCTTGTCTAAAAGTGGATCTGTGGGAAAATAAATTAGCGAAGGAAAAACTTGTTGCTGATTGATTTCTGATAGTGGAATCGAGTAAAATTCACAAAAAATGAAAAATTTAGGAAACAAAAATGTAAATTTAGTGCTTTATTTGTGGATCCCAGAATACATATATGGTATGCAATTTCCATTCCTAAACATTTAAATAAATAAATAAACTGCGCTACTCTCTATCACAAATGACATGTTTTGCATAAACAATTTGTTTGGAATTAATAAAATAACAACTGCACAGTTACCATGATCACTCTTCATCAACAGAAAATCCAAGGAACAAATCATCACAGGACATGTATGCAAAGAGGAAAATAAACCCACAGTAATGACTTTTTAATGCCAACAAAAAGACTACATCAATAACTCAAACAAGATTTCTGTGGATTAGCACTTTTAACAATTTAGCAGAGCTTGTTGGCATTTCTATTGTTGTTTTGCTTAACACCCAGAAATTAATCAGCTCGTCAGTTAATGTCTGGTTAATCATTCCATTCCTGACCTCCAACTCCCACAGTAAAACAAAGAGAGGAGATGCCATTAGCAGCCTGATGTACTGCAGTTGCTGATCCTAAAATCAACCACAGGCTTTCTGTGACTAAAACGAGGCCTAAAAGGTGACATAAACAAATCAGCCAGCTAATAAACTGATCAATGATTGATTTAGCCTGATCCACTGCCATGTTTGGGCAGTATGGGGGCATGGAAAATAAAGCTCAGTTTGCCCACAAACTAGTATTTACAGGATGGCAATTTCACTCAGTCCATCTGTCCAACATGTTTCTGGAGCAAGATAACAAATGACTGCTGTAAAAATCTGTCATTCATAGTCCCCAGAAATTTCCTAAAATTTTGAGGAAACCTCAAACCTCCTCTAACACCACCAATTGGTCAAAACTTCCCCAAGTTCTCTATGAAATCATCTGTGGATATTCATTGTCCCCAGAAGATGAATCTTTTTTCTTTTTTTTTTCCTGGCCTCTTCCTTGACATCAGCTCAAATTTCCACTTGAACACAAGAAATATAAAAATCTAATGTGCAGATTCCCATGGCATTTACTGCACACATTCCCATGGCATTTACTGCACACATTCCCATGGCATTTACTGCACACATCTAAGGTCTAAAGTTCTGCTAGAACTTTAGACCTTAGACTCTAAGTCGTGTTGGGGACTGGCTAAATGAGGCGTTTCAGGATGCTAGTGTAGCTGCTGGAGAATCAGAACAGCAAAAACCCGCCTGGGAGCTCAGAGGAGATGAAACTCTGCTCCTCCGAGATCCTCCTCAACATTCCGGTGCCACATATAACAAACGATTTCCTCAGCCAGACACCATGCTACACATGTAAGGAGCCTGTTTCTGCCTGTGTCACTATGCAAAATGCCAATTAAGCAGTGGTATTTAATAATGGTGCACTGAACAGCTCTATTTCCATGCTGCTATTTTTTTCCCACGACTCAACCAGCTGATGACTAATGAAATCCAGCAGTCATGAGACCCCTAACAAGCACACACAAACAAATAATAGCACACAATAATAGCAAAAAACGCAATTAAATGGGTTTTTGGTGGCTAAAACTGGCATTATGACACCTTTTTTGGGCAAACAAATGCCGTTTCTGTGCAATACATGCTAGATGGCCACGAGCACAAGACTTGTCAAAGGTTTCCTCTGACACACACACACGTACACACATATCCAAATAAAGAAAAGCCCCAAAGCCCTGTCTAATAGCAGAATGCAGGATTTGGATATAGCTGCAGTACCAGCTAGTCTCCATCTCTTTTTATAGAATGTGTGTGTGTGTTTGTGTGTGTGTGTGTGTGTGTGTGTGTGTGTGTGTGTGCGTGAGATAAAAGTGATGAATCTTCATTAGATCACAGAGGTTGGGGCTTTGAGGCATCAGACCCAACATGTGATTGAGAGATTGAGGGATTTGAGGGATCACCCCACTCAGCTGTTGGCCACAGTGACGAAGTTCTACCACTACCTCCGAGGACCCCCCCCCCCNCCCCCCCCCCTCCTCCTCCCTCTTTCCTCTCTTCCAATCCATCCATCGTCACCCTTATTCACCCCTTTCTTTTCTCTAAAAAGAGACTAACACATACAGAAAATGACAACACCCAAACTGAATCAATATAACCATCACAAAATGACTAAGTATTTGTATCATTAACAAAGGCAGTCTCTCAGCTTATCATAAAAATATATCTCCCTCTGCGATCTCGTTTATATGCCCCTTTACATTTGTATACATGAAGATTAACAGAGGCGGTGAACATCTATGTTATTTGAGAGCCAGAGATTCTGCAGACTTCAGTGGAAGATCGATGCAAAGATGTTGGACACACTGTCAAGATGAAAACCCCCTCGTTGCCTATCAAGAGGACTGGGTAAGGAGCAATTCCTCTGACCCTGCTTAAGCCTCTCACACACACATATGAACACACACACGCACACCTACAAGAATCACTGCGACTGAATGAGAGAAGGGAAGACTTTCCTCCAAAAACTGAAACAGATATATTCTGCACATTTGGCCAAGGTGTCCTCCATGTCTCTTGCTATCTCTCATTTCTACCCACTGTGAGGAATACCAATTACCTAATCTGCTGTGGGAACTTCTCATCTACCTGTTAAATCCACACACACACGGCTGTAGCAGCTCAACCAAAAAAATGTCTCTTTCTTGTAATAAGACAAAAAAAAAAAAAAAAAAAANAAAAAAAAAAAAAAAAAAAATCAAAGACTAGTCACATTTTTCTGGATGACTTCAAGTCTTCTTACCTTGCAGCGAGCCTATTTTCTGGAGACATTGGAGCACATATGCGATGCGTCTTCACATGATGACAGGGAAGCAGCGGACAGGGATGCAGAAGCACAGAGGTGTTTCATATCTGAGAACGACGGGGGGAAAATCAGGATTTCTCCTCTGTTTTTGCTGTTTCTTTCTTGTTATTTTTCAAAGCCCTCGGAGGAATGGAGTGCTGACAGAGGAGGAGGAAGAGGAGGAGGAGGAGGAGGAGGAAGAGGAGGAAAAGGAAGAAGAGGAGGAGGAGGAGGAGGAGGAGGAGGAGAGGGAAGGCTGAGGAGGGAGCAGTCTGCCGGGCTGGGCTGCTGTGTATCACCTGGAGCAGTGTTGGGCTCCGCATTTACTCCTCCACTGCAGCAGTGCGAGGCAGCGGCGCAAGCTGCATGTTGCACAGGCTCCCACAGATCACCGCAAAACAAGGACACGGATCCATCTGCTGGATTCAGGATTCTGCAGCTCTGTATCTCCACGCTCTGGTATCCCCATCAGCATGCACACTCATGCTGTCCCTCTGTCTCTCTGGGTTTCTGTCTGCATTTGCCTCTGATGCTCTGTCTCCCTTTTTTTGGAGGGAGATTATAACAAGTCATGAATGTGTTGCCATTTTATTTGTCTCACAGGTTTCCTCCACTGTGTTGGTGCGTGTCCTTGTAGTGACTGGTGTGTGCGTGTGTTCATATGTGTGGTAATAAAACGTCAAGCCCAATAAAGCTTCAGTTTCAGCCAACCTCAAGCTCTCCATACAATGACATCACTCCTCCAGATGAATGGGCGGGAGTCATTCCCTGGCCTTTTTGGGAACCTGATGGCGTCACAGATTAGACACATTTCTCAGACCAAATGCAAGTTCTTAAATGGCATGGAATCCATGAACATGGCACATGGACACGTGGTTTCGTGAAATGAATTTCCAAAATGAAGCCTCTTTGAATAGTACCTTCTTGAGGAGGAACAGCAAAGTCCACAAACCTGCAGCACACTCAATCTCCTTTCCAACTCCCCTCACATCCTCCCTCCTTTACTCCCGTCTTTATCCTACAGCAGAGGACAGCTTTTATGTTGAAAGACAATCTGGGAAAGGAATGTGTATATACATATACATATACATATATTTGTTTTCTTCTTTTTCTTTTGGTAAAAAAAGTAAAATAGTTTAAAAAAGAAGAAAAAAGAAAAAAAAGAAAATATATATATATATTTGGAGAGAATCATATTGATTTGGGCATAATGTATAACTCATTGGTATTCTAATGGAGTCGAGGTGCAGCACATGAGAAATGTAAGTCCTCCTTCGCTAGATAAGCAATACTTAATGCAGATAGAAAGGAGGGCAGCTTAACACAAAGGAGCTTGGACGTGGAAGTCTTCAACGCTCAAGTTACGACATCAGCGACGTGAGAATTGTTATGTCAGGTTATAATCCTTCACTCAAAGACAATGAGACAGTTTTATGGGGCAGGTGAACACAAAGGTGTAAACAAACTTTACATGGGCTCCTCCACGATCAGATTTACACCTCAAAGAACCTCAACAGCTTTCCACTATCTAATACCACCACACACACACACACACACCAATAGATGTTAAGTGACAGCAGCTCAAAGCTGCTCAGGCTACAGATGGTGACAAGACTCCTTCTTCATTGCTTGAAAATTGTATAAATTGTATATTGTAAGGTTTTTCCAAGGTTTTCCCCAAAAAAATAAAAAAAGTACAATAAATTTACTTTAGTTTTTACTTCCTGTGTAGAAAACTTACTGCACACCTAAAAATGACATCCATCTAATAATATTTTATTATATGATTGGAATCCTACTGTTCATGCACTGATTTCACCAAATAGCCGTCAATCAATAAAAGTTGTGAAAAAACTCCCCAGCTTCTAAAGTTTGTGAGTCAGCACTAGATGCATCAGCAGTTCTGTCATAGCAGCATTTGGACATGTTGATAAAGCAAATAGTCCCACCTAGTGGTGACACTGAGATGGAAATATCTTATTTCAGTAATGGCATAGTAACAACAGAAATTTCAAATGCTCAAGTGAGTTATTACACTGCCTTGTTTGCAAATTTACAGAGAATGACGAACAGCATCAATAATCCTTGTGCTTAGAGTGTGTGAGTGTTTTATATTCCGCATAATGAGCCAGGCTGCAAAAAGTCATTAACATTCTGCCTCAACCTTGAGAAAATGATGATTAAGGTGTGATCGAGTTCTGTGGATGACTGATAAAACACACACACACACACACAATTTTTTTTAGGTTATGCACATTTGAGAAGCCAAGCTCTCCTATATTCATATTCACTTCAGCAACAGCATTTGTGCTGACAAAGATCCAACACATGATTAACTCTCTGATAATCTCCAATGTAGGCTAAAACTCTGCTGTCAGCCTGTTTATAATGTGTCCATAGACATGTTCAGAACATGTGCATGATAACACTAACACATACACTGTATGTTCCTACAGCATGACAAATGCTCTCAAACCTGAGATCCTGCTGTCAGGATGCTAGAAAGATGTTATGATATAGCCGTTTGAAAGGTGTTGCAACACGTCAGATACAAGTGAGCAATCTGTGGCTGGATAAAGGAGCAAAATATGCAATAAATGTAGGTAGAAAGTCAACAGAAAAACAGGGTTAAGCTTTAAAGTAAAAATAGACAAGACTGACCTCAAAATGTTTGGTCTTTGGTGAATTATATACTAATAAGCAGCTGCTATTCTTTGTTTTGGGAATTATGATAATAAACATAGAAAAATTGGACTTGAGCACACAGGATCTTTTATGTCCTGTTATTGTGTCACTGTGGTGTTTTAAAACAATACATAAAATTAAAATTCACAAAAATGACTCATTTATGAATTCACTATGGCCTTTAACTTAAAAAATCTCCAGGTTAATAGCAGCTGAATTGTGACGCATTTGATCATGTTTGATGCCCAATAAAGAACCCAGAGAAAGGTAAAGGAGCCCTGCCATGCACGTACAGTACTCTCTGCTCCGACCTCTACTGACAGAAGCAGTCGTGCAGATTTTCACTAATTAACTTCTGTCTCTTTATGCTCAAACTCTCCACACATCAAAACCCACCAGCAGCTTGATCATATTATCTAGGTCACAGCATCATTATTCACTGTCCGTACCTGCATCTCATTTTGAATGTAAAAGCTGAATCTGAAAAGTAACAAGTAACTACAGATAAATGTAGCAGGGTAAAAAGTACTATTTTCCCCAAATCTCCAAAAATTGAACTACTCAAGTAAAATACTGTATCTCGAAATTGTGCTTATAAGTACAACACTCGAGTAAATGACCCATTACTTTTTCATTGGTATTCATAATAAGCACCAACTAAGTTTATGCTGGCATTCCTTCAGAATCCCTCTATTATAACACATATATAACACAGAGCTGATAACTCCTCTTTCTGATTAATCTAGGCCCCCTCCCACCTCTTACCTGAGTCCTTCTCAAAGAACAGACAGCAGTGAGTCCGTAGTAGCCATGGCAACACCTGTGACAGATGAAAAAATGGATGATAGATATAGTACAATAAAGCTGAGTCACTCCAGCCTCGCATATTTGTTGAATGAAAAAAAGAGACACAGTGGAAGGACGTGGGCATTGGAGGGTAAANAAAAAAAAAAAAAAGAAAAAATTGAAGGCGTGAATACCACACACCTCCTCCTCCATCCTCCACTCACTACTCATTCACATACATCACTATTCTCCCATGCAGTCCCTCATTCACACACACCCACACCAAGCATCATTCACTGCTATTGATTGGAAATTACCCCTTCATGCTGGAAATCAGTCATTGATGATGCATTCACGCTCTGCAGAACTTCTGACAGTTTCTGCATAATTATGGACCAAACAAACTGTCCTCAGCTGGACTACGTCAAAAATGTACTTGCCTCCATCAGAACAGAACAACAACAATAACAGGCAATGACATGAGTTCGAGCACATTTTTTACGACACCCGGCTTCGTCTTCCTCACCTTTTTCAGCGCTGACATCTTCCAGCTCAGAGAAGGTCACTTCATGAAGCCAGACGATGATAATGAAGGGCCGATAAACAAGTAAAAGGCGATCATGTCCCTCGGTATCCACGCCGGCGTCCATTGCGTTTCCTCCTTACAAACATCTGCAGCACAGCAGGCGTAGTTTCCCATGATGAAGACTCGGATGAATCCTGTCCGACGCGACTCCTGCAGCAGCTTCATTCTCCGCTCATGACTTATGTTGCACTGTTGTTGTGGCCGCTGATGGCACAGCTCCTCTCATAAAGGCAGCCTATATCAGACGCCATTTTCACAAGTCTGCACCTACAAGATCCGACCTCAAATGAGAGAGACATGGATCCTTAAGGAAAAACTTTAACGGGAGGATTTAAGTGTTTAAAAGTCAAAGCGTTCTTTGCAACGATCCCATTTGAAAAACAAATCAACCTGCACGCTGAAAGTTGCATCTTGTTGTGAAAGTGAAGTGTTTGCTGCTCACATTTACATTTCCTGTTCTGTCTTTTTCACATTACCCACGTGCGTGAAAAACATTCACTCAGTATGAGCAGTATAGTGTCTTTTCAACATATTATGCAGTTATTTGTTTGGTGTCTTTCTGATTGTGCTGGTACTTTATTTTTTGCATCCAGTGATTTATTTCTGTTATAATATGTAGTATAAATATTTTTTTAAACTATAAAATACTTTGTAGCAGCAAGGAAAACTCTTATTTAGACAGTTAAATTAAACCCAACAAGTATGTTAAGAAGTCTTACAAGTCAATTTTTTTTTTTTTTTTTTTTTTTTGGTCGAATAGATTGGATATATTATTTAGACGTTGTGAGAGACATTGTGGTTGAATTACTATAGTGAATGAATAGATATTTTTATAAGATGTGAAACCAAACACCAAGTATTTTGAAATCTATTTGATGAGCAAAATTTGGTAAAATAACCATTGTTGGATCACTAAAGCTTACTTCAGAATATGCCGACTGATGCTGGATTTTTGAGACCAATACCAATATCAATATTTGAAAGTCGGAAAAATCCAAAAACAATATGTCAGCTGATATTAGTTTTTGACAACAATCACGTTTAGAATCTTTTAAGTTTAGTTTTTAAAGAGTTGTGACAACTGCGGCCTGGTTTACAGCTAAACTATAAAGTTTATTATCAAATATGTCAGTAATAGCAAATAAAGATAACATAAATTATACATGAAAAATAACTACTGCAATTTCTTTTGCACATCTGCTGACATAAAGACATCAAGAATGTCTCCCGTTTTTTCACTGCAGAGCATATGTATATTTTTCAGGTCATGATACAAAAATACTGTATTAATAATACTGCTTTTGCTTTTTTTTTAAATTTTAGAATAGGTCTTAAAATCCGTTGTGTTTTGCAACCCCACCACCCTACTTACTTTAATAAAATAATATAAAAAAAATACTCCTGGAGCAAAGTGTAGAAAAACAAAAAGATAAAATAGCAACTATTTTCTTCTTTTAACATGTTTTAGTTTCAGAGACAATGCTTATGGTAACAGAAGTGCGTGGGATGCTGGTAAGGAGGATGGTGAATTTATTGCTAAGAAAATTATTCTGCAGTGAGGTTCAGGTCACAGAGAAATCACAAGTGTGCAGTGCATTAAGAAGCTGGGAGTTAAAAAATGGTTTGTATCTTTTAACCTTTTGCCCACATTAGACAGAGCCTTTATGCAGTGTTTTGTTAACAGGAAGTGTGTGCTTTACTGCGCTGTTGTTTATTTAAGTCGTAGCTATAGCTTTTGTGGAGAAAAAAACAATAACTATATAACAATATAGCAATAACAATAATTATATAAACAGTAATTTCAGATTCTTGTGGCTCCTTTTGGTGGGCTACTTTAGATTAGTTTTATTTCATGAATAATGAAACAGACATAAAAAAATAAATCCAAAACAATTCCCAACACTATTCCAGTCGTTACTAAATTTGGACACGTGGGGGCAGCAGAGATACACAATGTATTTCACTGTACTCTGTCCATGGTGCTGAAACAGGACATTTCACAGAGATAATACTGCTGTATAATAAAAAAGAGTAAGGTGGAAAAACATACACGACAAACAAAACCATTCACAAATTACACTTGTTACCTTGGTTAGACATTTTCAAATAATTGCCTGATTCTTATCTTTAATGAGATGCCTTTAATGCTGATATTGCATATACTCCCTCAAAGTCATGCTCAGAGTTTATTTATAAAGGCTGATTTTACAGTATTGAAGAGACTGGCAGAAAATAATCACCAATTACCACCACGACATCCCTCAAATTGGTCTTTTGTTTCACTTTCCACTTTACTGTCACAGAAATCAGATCACTATTGTTTTCTCCAGTGTCTTGATACTATTTCTTGTACTTCTTAACACATGATTTTGCACTGGTGGAGCTAACAATTAATTTTGGAATAAATACTATACATTTGAAGGGATGAAACTAACAGTAATGATTTAAAATTGCTCTGGAAGCCAAACAGATAGAATATATATTTGTAAGTGATTGTGTCTGTTGTTTTATTAAATAACAATTTCATAGCCTTAATATTTCTTCAGCTACTCAATTGTGAACTGAAACCAGTGGTAATCTGAAAGGTAGGAAAAGTAGTTCTAATATGTACCTGCTCCAGCAGATTGTCAGTAATGTAGTGTGTATGCAGGTTGTATATATTGGGCTCAAACAAGCAAAACCACCAGTATATTTTAAGTACCACCCACAGTTTTAGAACTATTACTTTAATGATCTTACGGACCCTCCACCCTCGGGATGTCAATTGAAGTTAGTCCGCACTCCAACTTGAAAACCTGTAATTTATTCTTCAGCATCCCCTTTGGAAGAGCCTGATAAGGAAGATCTGAGTTTTGTTAAGTGTTTTGGGGGAGATATGTCTCCATAAACGTGTGAAGCTAGAACTTATTGTCTGTCCTCCACCACACCTGCAGCGAAGAAAAGATAATTAGCCTCCAATAACCTCCCTCCCTTTTTCACCAGTAGATTGCAGCAGAACAGCACACCTGTCACAGACAACATCATGTAGACTTGTTGTGTCTTGTGTGAAAATATTACATTTCTCCATGTTGCTGGTAGCAATAACACTCATGTCGTTGATCTTGAGTGCAGCTGCTGCGCAAAAACTGTTTCTCCCTCCTGAGCGCTTTTTGTCGCATTGGATTTAAAAAAAAAAAAAAAAAAAACGAAGAGGAGTTTGACATTGGGAACTGTGCTTTCTTGTAGCTTTGTGGTGGATATTGGCAAAATGATTATCAGTAATGCAGCCCATGTCTGCCGGTGAATTTGGAGGACGGGACGCCAGGAGAAAAGCCAGGCACAGGCAGGCAGATCGAGACACCCGGAGAAGAAAACCAGACAGTCGGTGACCAAATTTGGAAGGCGTCCTGTTGTAGGCTGAGCAGGTAGGATGGAGTGATAAAACAGGAGGGGAATGGTGTGTGTTCGTGTTTGCAGGATCGTTGGTTAGACGCATTGTAGGTCACAGCAAAAATCTATAATCCTGCGAGAAGAAACATTACTCCAAACTCCATTTAATAACCGAGTATTTTAAAGTTATGTGGTTCTTTGGAGACTACAAAACGGGCACGACAATTTTTCAAGACATCCTGCAAACTGATAAGAGCTACTCTTTCATACGGCATGAATCCCATCAACAAAGCAGCATGTTTTCTCAGTAAAGTTTTAAGTTTTATAGTTTTATAGTCCTATGATGCCTCACTAAAACAAGCAGCTGAGAACCGCAACCGGACATGGGATAATCTTAAGAAATTAAATTATCTTAAATATAAATGCTATATAGTGAATCATATGCATGTCGAATTTATCTGTGGGTACTAACGATAAGTTACAGACTTGTGTTATGGTACGCTAGATGTGTGTGTTCTCACAAAAGCACGGCGGTCTTAAATTGTCAAATTATTTAATGGAGTTTGGTGTAGTTGTCACAAAACCGAACCGACGTGTTTCACTGCAGAAGAGCCTGTTTGCATTGATTGATAAGTTCAGAGCCTGACACACAAGGAAGTGAGCAAAAAGCATAAGATAGCTGTATTTTCATTTGAGCTCATTTCAATCTCAAGTTCCAGAAGTACCCGAGGTTCTGTCAGTTGTAGGAAAGTCTAAATATGTAGTGATTATGTACTTGCTGGCTGCTAGTCCAACACCCATCCTACTCATCTGATTTGGCCCACTCAGGTTTTCGCCTCTTTTCCAAACATGAAGTAGGCTTTTATTGAAACCTGTTTTGCCTCAGATGATGATGTCAAATCAGCTGTGGATGATTTTTGGGTAGCAAAGAAAAGGAATATGATAAAATCCAGAAGTGTTTGGAAGGAGACATGTTGCACACTTCCAAGTTTGATCTTTCCAAGGTAGGCTCAGAACTGCAACCTTTGTATTTTTAACACAATTGTGGGTCTTTTTTGGGCAACATACATTCATCTCAAGTGTTTGCTACTGCAAAAAGAGTAGTTTAAGAGCTAACTGTTATGTCTTAGCGAGGTGGGATAGAAATCAAATTAAACGATCAAACATTTTTATAAGCTACTAGAAAATTGGCAGCAGATGGCGTTGTTTTCACAGAGACTTTTATTAGACTCCTTTTCCCTCTGTTGATGCAAAGTCAAGCAGTGAGTCATATTACTGAAAGATTAATAGTTATTGTCTTTTATCCACACAGCAGTGGGCATCAGAAAGGAGAGGACAGACTGAAGGACAGTGGGAGGGATATCCTGTCCAGCTATCCACTCCTGTTGGATCATGGGAAACCACGCTGGCAAGGACAGCCATTGCTCCACAGGTACCCTCCCCAGCCACACCAAAAAAGGAATGAAGAGAATAATAAACTTAAAAAAAAAAAAAATCTTAATGTCACCAGTTTTCTTCATGAATAATTTGCCATGAGAACAAAAATTTTCAAAGTCATTTTCAAGTACCACCAGTGGTACATGTACCACAGTTTGAGAACCACTGTCTTACGACATACTGTATGTTCAACATATGTTTTTTGTCTCTTTCACATACACATGCATCAGTTATGGCCACTTTCGCACACATGCTTGAATTGCAGCATGTGAGTGCATTAAACTGTGAGAATGACAATGTGTTCCTGGTTCACACAGACAGTACCTTGTGTTCCGTGTTGCAGTGTTTGTTGCAGTGCTCAAAGGAAAATCTATATTTGTTTCTGTTCATTTAAATCCAGAGTGCTGAAAATCTGTCTCAATTAGCCTCAATTTCCAAGAATATGTAAAGATGGGCCATTTATCATACCCTTTTGTTTTACCCAAAACATGCTAATGTAGTCCAAATTCAGCGCAACATTCCCTTGCTGAAACCATGCTAATGTAAGAAACCCTAATTGCTTCACTTTAACTATAATATCTGGTGTGTGTTTATGTAAAGAATACCTATGTTGTGAGCCTAAATCACAAACTTGGGCTGCAATAAAGACAAACATCACATACCCATTGCAGTTTTACCCAAATGAACTGCTTATGTCAGGGATAATCAGATCACTGAGAGGAACATTTCACTGGAAAACAGAAAGTGTTGAATCAGAACTTTGCAGGGAAATACAAACTGTATCCTTAACAGAACCGAGAGTCGAGAATAAGCTGGATTTAACAGCAACCATTTCCTTTCTTATCCCGTAAGTATCCTTTGATTTAAAGCATCACAGAGCAGCTGTCATTTGGATCAGCTAAAGTGTGAAACTGCCACATTCAGCTTTACATGCCTTGCTTTCAAATTGAGGATGCTCAATCACTCGCTCAGTCTTAATTCCTATTTACAGTTGTTTAAAATGCAGCTCCCAGCTTTCCTGTCTTGGCTGTCAGTGTGCAGGAAGTGAACACAGAGCACAGAACACAGAGCTGCTGCTGCCTGGCAAATGATGAGTCTGCAGAATCTTGCAGTCTAGCGCAAGTACAAGGAAGGGAAGCATGAAGAATTTCTCCAGTCTGGCCAGCTGAAGATCCTCAGTAGCCTGCTTATATCTGCATGAGCTGATAATCAATGCGCACTATAAATAGCAGGATGATATGAAATATAGAAACTACATATCCCCAACACTGCTTTTTCTCGCTGATGGATGACACTTCAGAGGATGTTTCATCATGCTGTGAGCAGACTAATTATGATTTTAATTACCTTGTGGTAGGAGTAAAAGCTGCAGTTAGATAATAGATCTGGGTACAACAGTCCCTCTCTCTGGATCTCACCGCACAGGGGATCGGTGTGTATTTGTCAACGAAGGTATTGGCAGGAGAGGCTCTGTGCAGCACGAATCAGACCAGGACAGTAAACAAAGTAGAGGATACTGACTGCTTGCATCTGCGTCGAACAAAAGCAGGGGGAGTCTTTGCATTTGCCACACCTACAGTGTATTAGTTAGAATTGGCTCAAGACAGTGGTATTCTCTCTTTTTCCTTTATGACTTTTTTTTTCCTTTCCCCCTCCCTTCCAGGTTCTCCTTTAGATTTCTTCCACACGCCTGCTACCACACCCTCAGAGCCAGAGGTGACTGCCATGGCCTCATTATCTGCAGCTTCAACTAATAAGGCACAACAGAAAGACACAGCATCAGCAGAGACTGCCGGCAGCAGCAGCGCCACCCCCTTCTCCACCTCTCCAATCGCAGACTGGACACAGAAACTGTCCGTTCCTTCAGAATGGGCCGTGATAAGCGTAGATGGTATGACTTCCCCAGAGATAAATGTGAGCAGTGCAGCAGCAAAGCACGGAAAGGCAGCAATCAGCCCAATATCCTCGCCTTCATCCAAGGGGTCCCCCTCAGAGCAGAGCTGGCAGGAGCGGGATAGTGGAGTGGAGCCGCAGGCAGAAGCAGAAAAAGATGGAGAGNAGCAGAGCTGGCAGGAGCGGGATAGTGGAGTGGAGCCGCAGGCAGAAGCAGAAAAAGATGGAGAGGAGATGACCCTGGTTTTACTTAGTTTGATGGAGCATTACCGGGGACCTGTACACCTAACTACTGACAAGGATATCATCAGAGGAGCAGTGGGTAGGTGCTGCAAGTCTTCACTGTTTTCTTTTGTTTCCTCAAAAGAGTTTTAAATGTATTTTCACTCAATGGTGTGTGTGTGTGTGTGTGTGTGTGTGTGTGCGTGTGCGTGTGCGTGCGTGCGTGTGCGTGCGTGTGTGTGCGTGCGTGTGCGTATGTGTGCGCGTGTGTGTGTGTCAGAGCTGCTCAGGGACCTGATAACAGAGAGAGATGAGCTGCTAGAGGAGGTCCACAGCCTGAGGGAAACACTGAAAGTGAGTCAGAAACAAAATTTTCAGAATAATTTTAGTTTTTTTTTTTTAATAATTATCATTATANTGAGTCAGAAACAAAATTTTCAGAATAATTTTAGTTTTTTTTTTTTAATAATTATCATTATATTGAGCAACAATGTGTAGATTCCAGTCAAGTTTACTGGTATCTGCAGTTATTCTATTTTGATGACCTTTATTGTTTAAGTAGAATATCCTTCCTCAGTACATTTCTTTATTAGAGGAGTTTATTAACCCAAATTTGAGGCATCCTTTCCCAAAATGTTTGTTTGGAATGTTAAAAAAAAAAAAAAAATTAGCTAATATGTTTTTATTCTCAAGTATTATAATGTATCAGCTTCAAAAACCTAGGTTAAGCTCTAACCTGATCTTATCTCTATCTCTTCTCCTCCACGGTAGACAGAGAGGGTGGAGTGGCATCAGTTCCAGTGTGACCTGCAGGTGGCGGTCTCCGTGGCTGACAGGATGCGGGTGGAATCAGAACAGGCTCTGGGATTGCTCCAAGAAAGCCACAGAGTTGTGGAGGAGCAGTTAGCCCAGGCCCTCGGCCGAGAGCAGGAACAGGCCAGAGAGCTAGAGAGTCTCAGAGGGGAGCACAGAGACACCTGCAACAGACTGTCTGAGCTCACCCTGCAGCGGCAGCAGGAGCAAGCTGAGCTGGATGCCCTGAGGAATGTCTGCAGGGTGAAAGACACCACAGACTGTGATAAAGAGGCAGAGAGAAAAGACTCTGAGGAGGGCCATACTGAAAAACATGAGGAGGGGGAAGAAATACACAAGGAGGAGGAAAAACCCAGAAATGCTGAAGCTGAAGCTAAAAATCTGGAAAATGAAAAGCAGGAGAATGAAGCAAATCAAGGAGTGGATGCTGAAGATGTGGGCAGTGATCCTGAGGAGTTGAATGGAGAAGGGAGAATGCAGGTGACAGGGAAGGGGGTGGCGGAGGGATACCTGCGTAGTTTGGCTGCCATGGAGGAGAAGAAGAAAGAAGAGGGGCATGGGCAGAAAGATCAAAGGAGGATCGTGATGCTGTCTGAAAGATCTTGGTGAGTCGGCATGAAAATAGATGCTATAGTGACCACAGTGTTATAAGAGACAGTATTTATCAAATCGTTATCAAATGTCCAACTTTTCATCTCTTAGGAGTCTGTCTCGTCTCCCACTCCCAATTGACACCTCCATTCAAAATGGCACTTCACAAAACACAAGCACAACATTGCCGCTATGCAAGGTATCACAGTGAATTTAAATGAAAATGTTTATCACACATGTTATGTTAACTTTATAATGGTTGATCACAGTCTGTGGTGTCCTTTGTAAATCTTTCCAGAAAGAACAGCCAAAAGGAAGAAGGATGGATCGCATTTTACAGCGACAGGACAGCTGGTCCAGCTTTTATACAAGTGAGCTCAAGTTTACTTTCTGTAACTCCATTGAGTTACCGGTTTATTAACTTTACTTTGAGTTACCAGTTAGATTGAGTTACCAATCCAATCCAACACAACAGCTTTTTAACAAATTTTCAAACCACTGTTAAGGTTGACTCAACTCAGTGATCATTTTGGAGGCTTCATTTTGTGATTATGTTGTTTTGGACTGCATTAGATTGTAAAACGTTCCATGTGGACTGTCACCTTGTTGTGTTAAGGGAGCTTGTGTACCCCAAAGACCTCTTTGAGATATGTCAAGCAAGTCAGGTGGGACTAGGACAAGGGGTCAGACAGAACAAAATCCATAAATAAAACACCACCTCAATCCCGGAGCCAAGGACAACTTCTACAAGAATTGTGTATAACCAGAGGAATAGCTGTGTTCCACTTGTAATCCTCCTGTTGGGGGGGGGGGGGNAAAAAAAAAAAAAAAAAAAAAAAAAACACCTGGATGCACTCCATATGTCAGGAACTGAAGAAAGTGGGGACATCCCAGCCGAAGATTAAGGGAATTAATTGGTCAAAAGAGAGCGAGGTAAAGAGCCATGGTGGATGGTCTCTGCTCCCAAAGGGTAGATGAGGTTTAAGCAGCAAGCAAGCCTGTAGGTGTACCCAACAAACTGGTAACTCATATAATTTGGGTTCCTTCATAAGTTTATCAAGGACAGCTAGTTTGTTTGTGACTATATTTTCATCTTGCAGGAAAACAGGATGAGGAGCAATATTCAGATTCCAGCAGGTAAGTTAACCCTTAACACCTGCTGCAGTCTGGATTATACAGGCAGGACCTGCTTCATTCTGCTCAATATAAATGAGCCACAGTTCTTACATAAAAATCAAATTCATCTCACATCATAGTCACAAATTCAGGTTTACTGTTTGGAAGGTGCTTCCAAAACATTCTCTTGCATTTACTTACATAAACATAATAACTTGACAAAATCTTAATGTTGTGATTGCTGTTGTAAATATAAACTCATTAATGCAAAGCTTCTCTCTCCTTCCCAGACCTCAGGATGGTTTCAGTGCTCTACTGCGGCGTCATGGCGGCTCCAGAAGAAATTCCCTGCTGTGCTGGTGCCAAAGTCGTACCCGAGGTTACAAGGTTAGAGAAAGCTTCACTGATAAAATACTTTAAAATATGTCACATTCTGTTTAACCAAAGGAATCTTCAAGTTCTCATATGTCTCATATGTCATCTCATATGTTTTGTGGCAGGATATAGAAATCACCAACTTCAGCAGCAGCTGGGAGGACGGCTTGGCCTTCTGCGCTCTGTATCACACCTATTTATCTACTCTCATCCCATACAGCAGCCTCAAGCCTGCAGACAAGGTAAAACTGTTGAAACTAAGAATGTTGAATGGTTGAATGCTGTTGACGGAGTATATAAGAGCCACAATGAAATTAAACTTTTTTAAGACACAGAAAAGACATAAAAAGACTAAAAAAATAAAAATATATTTGATAATGATATATAAAACAATCAATATCCAACAGGAATAGTGATAATGACTTTACAGCAAGACTTAGGAATTGGACTTGACTTACACTTGTCTTCTGTGAAACTTGATTTTAATTAACTCGACTGCATGAAGACTTAATTGGAAAGATGAAAAAAAAAAAAAAGATTATTTTTGACTTGGTAAAATTCCAGAGCAATAGAAGATAAATTGAACAGCACCGGATTGGCCCTATCTAGCCAGTCGCCAATTACTTTGTGTTTAATTATCAACCCCATCATCCCGAAAAAAAACGAGGAACTGTTGTCTTGTTTCCAAAAATACCAAATATGTTGGGATGCATTGTGTAGAAACATGTAAAAATGATGTGAGTATTTCCATTAAAAACATGCTGAATTGGTTTGGATCGGATCATAAACGTTGAATGTAGTTTTGGAAGAATGTAAATGTGATACCGTCATACAGTAGGGAAAAGGTTGTTGTTTTTCCACTATATATATATGAAACTTTAAAGGGAATTTTAAGGGGTAAATTAAGATTTAAAGAGGTTAATGTTTTCTTTTTACAGAAGGAAAACCTGGTTCTCGCCTTTCAGACAGGAGAGAGTGTGGGAATCACAGCCACACTGGTGAGAGATTTTTCCCAAAATACTTGAGGTTCAGTGTAACTTGTCACAAAACATTTTTGATAACATGTAAAAACTATGTCATTTTGGGGCAAAATTTACAATTGGGGGTATAAGAGAATTAGGGTAAAACAGTTTTGTCTGATGACATTTCAGAAGTATTTGTGGTCTTTAAAACCTTAAAATATATATATTTTCACGATATGTGTGCCAGACGGTGGAGGAGATGCTGAAGGTAGGAGGTCCGGACTGGCAGAGGGTTCTGGGCTATGTTGAAAGCATCTTCCGTCACTTTGAGATGTGAAGCCTTATTCCTCATTCTTCCTCGATCTTTCTGTCAAGACTGGAGCTGAAGAAATAATGTTAAGTGCAATAGGGAGCACTGCTCAAAATGAGCTCTCCAGCCAGGACGAGAAATGTGCTATTATAAGCAATATTAGATAGACTTATGATGTGATTTTGTTTAAACACATTCGTAAACTCACAAATGATAAACTCATTATTAGCTAATATTTAGATGAAAAAGAATAAGTATTTCTCTACATTTATTTTCTTGAATGTAAAGCAAAAGCTGTCTGGCGATATTGCACAGGACATGAATAAATAGATTGTCAGACTGAGACTACAAGATTGAGTCCACATTCACTCATTCAATCGTTATTTTCACACACTGGTGCTGAGCACACTAGTTTTGCACTGTTTGCTTCTTTTCCAAACAAAAAAAAAAAGCACTTTATGATTAAGGTGAACATAATTATATTTTGTATTTTTAAATGGTTGATTTCAGAATCTGGGGCACTTTAGTTTTTAGTACCTTGCCAAATAATTTTCATTGCAAATTTCTCAACCATGACAGCAAACTTAGATCACACAAAGAAGGGTGGGGTGAGTCATGTCCCCAGATTTTGTGTTCATGCAGAGATGTTTTTATCTTGATTCTAAGGAAAGTTGCCTTTCAGGAAATGTGTATATATGTATGTCAGTGTATAAGTACTTTTAAAAATATTGTAAACATATGAAGACAGTTATGTTCTAATTGCAGTAATAAAGTTAATCTATGGAAGTTATTGCTTTTTTCATTTCCTCCTTTAATGTTACAATGTCATACAAAAAAGGTGGGATCCACAGAAAACTTCAGAATTTTAATACATAATAAAAAGAACATTTTCAACAGACATCATAAAAAATAGTATAAAAGATGGCATGAAATGGAAATGTTTACACTTCACCGACATAAGAAAATGGTCATGTTACATTTTTAAACTAAATACTGAAACACTGCAAGCAATAAAATGCAAATCTCACTTTCCAAGGATGTTTTGAATGACTAAGAATGTTGTAAGTACTTTTACTGTGAATTTTAAAATAATTACTTTTCACTAATAATAATAATTCAGATGGGTTACAAGATCCTGGTTATGTGTGTAAATTAAAAGCACTAGATGAAGAAGCGAGCAGAATTTTGCATTGAGTAACAAATGAAGGTGAACACTTCCTATGAAGCTGGAATGGTGCCTCCTATAGGTGGCGTTGATAGCGGTGGCAAGAGGAGAGACTTCAGTTTAGCTGACATGGCTGCAATTTCAGGGTCTTGGGTTTCATACATCTTCACCAATCTGGCAAATTTCAGGACACCTGAAAGTAAAGCAGATGCAGGATTAATTTGGTAAAATCATTTCATCTCCTGCATATAATATTCAATCCATGTGATCAGGAGGTTAGCAAGATGAAGCGGCACATAACCTTAATGTAACCTCTGAAGTTAATGCCTCCCAATAGTCAATTGTGACAGCTAACTTGTCTACTGAACCTAGCTCCGCTTTTAGCTCCTCTTTCTTAGTACTGCTGCATGTTTCTGTTGGCAGTAAGCAGCTGGTCTTTTTCTTCTTTGTCAAACTGTAGCCAGCCTAAAGGCAAAAGGTGAACTATGCACTCATGTGTCTGTTAATCCAAATAAATTCTGAAACAGTAAAATTCTCAAAGGCAATTCATCACCAACTGATCATCAATATCTTTACTGTTCACTGTACAATATTCTTTTGTGTGAAAATGTCCTTCCTGTATAACACATCAACATCTAATCAAACAATGAATGCATATATCCACAGTATCCTTGTTTAAGCCAGAAAGCACTTTTTTTTACCCTCTCCTTCATTGTTGAAGCCGTAGGCTTTAATAACCTCCTGTTGAATCTGGGTGGCCACAGGAAGCACAAGCTGCAGCATCTTGCCCATGTCGTTGCATGCACTCTCTCGTGCCTCGTCCATCCGCACTGCATTCTCTGGTACTGAGAAAGCCTGGATCACCTCACTGAGCACCACTACAAATTAAAAAAAAAAAAANAAAAAAAAAAAAAAAAAAAAAGAGTGACACAAACACAGTGAAACGAAATTGTGTTTGTCCAGCAACAAAATAGACCACTGCAGAAAGAGAACAATTTCTCTGACTTGATTAAGGATCAGAATCTGTGCTTGTGTTACATTTCGTCCACTTTTTTCTACACGTTATGAGCAATGATTCATTTAAATAATCAAGAGTTAATGATCAAGAAGAGCAGCTCTTTTCACCTCTGGTCTGCTCAACAGTCAAGGAGGGCTGCTGTGCTGGAGCTGAGGCCATGTCTGTGGAGAAAAAAGAGGGTCACAAATCAGTTCCAAATCATGAACAAACAAGTGGCCAGATATTTAAATGGGTCCAACTTCATATCAATGCCCATAATTTAATTAGATCGTCAACAATGGCATATGCCTACGTTCGGGTGTCAGCATAATTTTGTATAGTGAACATTTCCTTTTTCCTGTTAGCAATGGGAACCCACGAATTAGTGAACCCATATTTTCACATACTTTTAGGAGAGTACTACACAGTAACTATAGTCTTGTAACGTGACGGTCTTATATGTGAATACAGTAACTTGCATTCACCTATTCTTACGGTTTTTCTATTGCTTCTATCTTAATTTACAGATGTTTATTAATGTTAATGTCTTATTAATGCTCCACAGTAACACCAACAACAGAAATGCGACTTGGTGTGGCTGTAATGATGAGCTGGCCAACGTTTGTTCATTATCTGTGCCATCAGCTCTTCACATTTTCTCTGTCTTTAGCTTAGAAGCTAACGAGTAGCAAAATAAACATGAAGTACACATGAATCCATTAAATTATAAAAAGATACGCTCAAGAGTTATGGTTAAAACACTCACCACTCTGATGCAAACAGCCTAGCTAACAGAACCGAGAAAAATTGCTGGAAAACTACACCGTTTTGCGACAATCGAGGGCTTTTTGCGACAGACGCAATGGTTTCAGATACCAGCTGATGTGAAACGTAAACAAATGTCGGCTAATGTAGCAGCATTGTGACACGTCCCTTCAAAACACATCTAAGGTGAAATATTTTCTGGATTATTGTACTGGATACTGTGAAAAGTTAAATGAGTTTAAAGCGATGCTGAGAGAGAGAGAGAAAATTTAGTAACTTCCGGTATCCTAGCTAACAGCTGTTAGCCACGCAGAGCTGTCGTGCTAGATGGAGCAAAAGTTGGCAGAGTTCAGAGCCAGAAGAATGGCAGAAAATGCAGCCAAAAAGGATAAAAATCCTGGTCCGGAGCCCAAAGAACAGACAGCAGCGCCAGTGCATGCAACAACAAGTGCTGACAATCCACAGCAAGAGGAGCTGACAGAAAACAGAACCCAGAACAACGATCAGCGACAAGTAAGGCGCCATATGTTGAAAAACGTTTGTCCATCTCATGTTAACCTTTTTAAAGTTTTCACTCATTGTATAGGAGCTTAATCAACTAAAGTCAAAGGTCGTGAATTTTTCCAAAAGTTGGTCAGGGCTGCAAAGAAACACAATATCACATTTCAGTAAACTTCTAAAATTGAATTTTAGCCTGTTCGTCAGTTGTTAGTTACATCACCTAAATACTCTTCTTACACTGCAAGATTCGTGTCTTGTACTAAAAGACCCAAAGATGCTTTTGAACTGCTTCATGTGGTGCAGAATCTCACTTCTGGCAGAGTACATGGCTTCAGATGTGAAGCTGCTGACCCTCATCCTGCCACTTTGCACTCAGCTATACCAGTGCTAGAGGTAACAGCCTGACAAAGCCCACAATATTACATCATATGCAAAAAAAAAAAAAAAAAACAAAACAAAAAAAAACAGAGATGCAGTTCTGAAAGTTCTCCTAACATTTGGGTTGACATAAGTAGCAAGCCTATTTTTGGGGCTGACACTGTTAGTCATGTAATATATATAATAATCCAGTTTGTGATATTGTCTTGTGTGTTCTCTGCAGGACCACACTGACTGGCTGATGGATACTGCTCTTGGACAGTGGTTGCTTTCCAGACAGTTTGTCTTCTCAAACCTCACTTTGCTCAAAGTGTTGCTTTGGCTGGTTCTCCTTGGTCTGTTTTCTGAACTGGAATTTGGTCTTCCCTTTTTCGTCATCTCCCTCTTCTACTGGCTCTACGAAGGACTCCGTAGCCCAGCTACCCGTGAACCTGGAGAACTGAGTGCTTATTCTGTCTTCAATCCAGACTGTCAGCCTCTGCTGGGTACTCTCACTGCCGAACAGCTGGAAGGAGAAATGGGTTACAGACCATTGGCAAACAGATGACATAACTGCCACTTCATACAACATAATGATATGGCATTGCGCCCTTTCATAACATCTCAGCTGAGATGTAAGAATCTGTTCTTAATTTAGATACAAAAGATTGCTTAGGAAGATCTAAAGGGGACCTGAGTCATATACACAAAAAGATGAGGGGCTACCTGCTTTGAAAATATTAAAGAAATGTGGTTTACTTAAAAAAAACAAAAAATTAAATTAAAAAAATTCTTGCTACAGAAATGTCTTGTTTTAGCAGGAGTATATTTTTTTTAAGAAATTGGTCAGGAAATTACATTTAAATCAGCTAATGACTATAAATTAATGGCTATAATGTGAAACTCCAAATGACAGTTGTGACAGTAGTACTCTGATATTAAAGGAAATAAGCTTTAGAGGTTAATTAAAATGTCAACCAAGTATGTATACAAATAATTTTGGAGACTTTCTCTGTTAGAGTTTTCTTTATTGCGAGATCTTCCTCCTGTCATAGGCTACAAGGTTGATTACTAGTATATCACAGAAGCGTATCACAGAAAAATATGAAAACAGAACTTAGAGACATACCAGTCATTTTTTCAAGATAATGTCCTCCCACAGCACTACACTTTTGCTGGCGATGCTGGAGGGACTTGATTCAAGTCTCACAGAAGTCCTCTTCTTGGTTGCCCAAGAAATCCACAGCTGATATGACATCTTTATTTGAGGCCAAACAGATTCTAACTAAATCCCTGTTTTGTGTTTGGGGCCAAATCAGTTGAGTAGGGCGGATGCTGATCTAGTTCAAAACTACACTCCTGTGGGTGGCAGCCAGAAAATACATGATCACTGCACGCTGGCTTAGTTTATCCATCTTGTACAATTTGCAGAGCCTTAGGTACCTCTGGAGTGTGTAAGTTAGAAAACTCAAAAGAATCTAGTTGATGTGCAAAAACACTTCTGTTACTCAAATCTTGTATTTAAAATCTTAACGAAAACGACGTGCACTTGGACCTATGACTGGAACGAGTTACGATGTTTGGCACAGAGGATTCACTCTTATCTACTTCCGCATTTGCTCACATTGTAATTTACCTGCAATCGTCACCGTCTGTTTTCACTTTGCCGTCAAACAAATTGTCACTTTTCGGTCGTTTTATTTCTTTTTCTGCCTGTGAGAGGCTTATGTGTCAGGTACATTCATACGTGTGAGGTGGAGCGCCGCTTCCACGCTTGCTATTCTAAATTACATCTGTATGCTACACAAGCTAACTTGCTAGCTGACCATTTAGGAGCGTAACTATCTTGATTATTTATTTTTCGTTATTGGGCCATGCACTTCCTACGTTTAGAACATTGAACCCTTGTGAAACTTGTAAGATACGGTAGTCCTCTGATTCGTCATCAGTAAGTACTCAACCCACTTTACCATTTACATATTTTCTGTACACTTGTTCCTGAATTACATTTTTTGATTGAGCTAGCCATTTGTAGTAGCATGTTAACTAGCTGGAACTGCTAAGTTTACTGTTCTTTGTGACCCTCTCAAGGTAAAATGTCTAAAATACAAACCGGCCTGCTTAGTCTTCTGTCTTACGATGTTTTTTGTGTTTGTATGGGCCAGAGGTTATGAATAAAACAAACTGTTAGCTAGAAACACATGCTCTTTCGTGAAGTGCAGAATTTAGGAGAATACAGCCACCATCCATTTTTAAATTCCTTCATTTAAAAAAAAAAACAAAACAAAACACGAAGGAGAATTGGCCTATGATATTAAGACCGTGGGGTCAAATATAAGTTGTTCATTTACTTTACATTCAATTTATTATGGTTGCAGACTGGTTTAGAGACTAAAACCTCCCTTTGCCAATCACTGTCATTTATTCCATTTAGAGGCTTTGTAATATAATGATGAACTGCAGATTGCAGTGTTTTTCTACTAAAATAAAATAAGAGAAAACTGGTCAACATATTAATGAAAACTGAAAGTAAAGCAACTCAGTGTAATAGTTATGAGAAATATACAGCTGAAATCTGTTTCAAAAGAAAATCTTAAATGGATGAAAATTAGACTTCTTGGCTAAATCTGATACATTTGCATCATGGTTATGCATGATGTTGATTAATGTATAGGGTCCTTGCAAAAATAAATAAAAAAAAAATAAATGAAAACAAGGTAATGTAAAACTTAAATACTACTAAAATGGACTAAAACGCAATAATTTTTTTTTTTTTTTTTTTTTTTACAGTGGCATCTGTTGACAGCTTTTGCTTGGGAAGTCTGCCTAATAATGTAAAACACCTTCAAACTGTACAAAAACTTGTTTATTCTGTCTATAGCAATGTCTGGAAGTCCTGCAGTGGTTATGCGCCTGGTGGCCTCTGCCTATACTGTTGCTGAGAAAGCTGGAGCCATCGTGAGGAAAGTTCTTCACAGTGGAGAGCTTGGCATTGTGGAAAAGGTGAGACCCATTTACTTAAATTAGATAATATGGCTATTGACAGGCACATTAAAAAAAAAAGGTGTAAATTTGTTCCGTGCTGGAATTTAATGCATTCCCCAAATGGGATCAAACTTTCTCTGATTCCTCTGTGTGCCCATGAACAGACCGGAGTTAATGATCTGCAGACACTGGCAGATAGACTAGCACAGCAGAGCATTTGTGCCTCTCTGTCTAAACGCTTCCCCAAAGTTACCATCATTGGAGAGGAGGTGAGTGAATGAGAAATACTGAGTAGTCAGCCAGGCACCCAAACCTGTGAGATTATACTACGTTTTGGAACGATGGTGAGAACAAAGGCTGTATTCTGTAGTGGAAATCTGTATCAATAAAGATATGAGAGAAAGATCTGTCTTTTGTGCAAGTTTATTGAGCTTTTGCAAAAGGACGCAGCATACAGAATCAATGGTCTCCACAGCAGTGCACGCCTTACTGCTCTCAGGCAATTGCCTTTATTCTGGAGGGCAGTAAGGAGGGGGGCTGTAAGACAAAACATCATACGAATACAAAAGACTATCTGCTTGCACATGTTGCTTTTTCGATTGAGATGGCGCACCTTGACCAAGGTTGCTTTTGTCTTACTCGCAGAAGAATGTGTGCAGCAGTAGGTGGGTTTTAGCAAATGAAAAGTTACTTTCTGAGTGAGAAAAGATGTGTTATAGGTCATTAAAGTTCAAACATTGTACAATGTGGAATTTTCCATTACAATCCCTTCTTCACGTAGGACCTCCCAGCTGAGGAGCCAAGAGAAGACCTCATAGAGAATGGCCAGGCAGAGGAAGTCCTGCAGAAGACCTGTCCGGCAGAATACATCGGGCTAAAAGAGGAGGAGGTAATGCTCAGCAGATTCAGAAATACAACGCAAATTTTCATTCACAAGTATGCAAAATCAGATAACAGTAGGTGTAACTATGAAATTACTGACTCACAGGTTTAGAACACAAAGCATGAATGTACTGTGTTGGTTTTTGCTTACTGTTTGTCTTCATATGTTTGGTTGTAAATCCCAGCTAGTTGTGTGGGTTGATCCTCTTGATGGCACAAAAGAATATACTGAAGGTAAGCTTTGTGTGTGTGTGTGTGTGTGTGTGTGTGTGTGTGTGTGTGTGTGTGTGCACTACAAATCCTTGTAATCCTTGTAATCCTTTTGCTGTTTGTCCTTTTTTCCCCCTCATTAATCCATTACAAATGCTCTCCATGGATCATTTTGGGCTTGTTTTGTTGCTTTCCGGCGTATCACAGCTCACTCTCACTTTCACCTGCACTTTCTTTTCTTCTTCACGGATCCCTGCTTCTGCTGTCTACCTGTCTGTCTCTCTTTTTGTCTCTGCTGACCAGCGTCGAAATGTCTCCATGTCCCAGCTGGGGCCCAGAAAGGAAGCATAGGCCTGGACACCTCTGAGCCTCTCCGCACAGCTCTCTGTATGGGTGACAGAAGGCACAGGAGTGTGTGGGCGGGACACCTAACCCTGGCAGTGTAGAATTTGATTATTCTGGACAGACAAGGAAGGAAACTGTCATGAATGGCATATTTTCCTTTTCTTTTTTTGCCACATGCAAATGTCACTGAAACATTTAATTGCTCAAATGCTGGAAATGTTTGTATAATATTTAGTAAAGTGCAGTAAAGTTGTGAGCTTTATTCAGCGGTCTTCAACTAAAATGCTGCTATTTTCTGACTTTTAGGGCTCCTTGATAATGTGACTGTGCTCATTGGTATTGCATATGGAGGCAGACCCATTGCAGGCGTCATCAACCAACCTTTCTACAACTACCAGGTATCAACCAATGAAATGATCCAGCAGATGAGACCTTAAAGCCCTCACTCTGGTCTGCTAGGTCCAGTACTGACCCAGACTTTTGTCTTGTCAGCTTGGACCAGGAGCACATCTAGGAAGAACCATATGGGGAATGCTGGGAGTGGGTGCATTTGGTTTTCAGCTGCGGGAAGTTCCGGATGAGAGACGTATCATCACCACCACACGTTCCCATAGCAACAAGCAAGTAACAGACTGTGTAGACGCCATGGAGCCTCATGAAGTCATTAGAGTGGGTGGAGCTGGAAATAAGGTGAGATGGATTTAGGGTTAATGACACACCGAGCTTTGCAAACTATCAACTGGGATTTTGTTTCAGTCCTGACCTCACCTGACTGACATTATTTTAGACCTCAGGTTGTGCTACAACAGGATCTATTTGCTGTCTTGTCCTGTCAATACAATATTCTCAATATATTCGCTGTTTTACTGTATTAGAAAACAGTATGGCACCTTTTAATCAAGGGAATATAGAGGAGATGAAGTATTTTTGACTTTCCCTGAAGTTCACTCTATCACAGCTTCCATTCGTATTCATTTTGTCTGAGACTCTTCAGTTCATGCAAAAAATAACCTCTGTAACTAACAAAGTCTAATGATATTTTTTTGTTTTTGTAATAGATACTTCTAGGAGTTACTATTTTTGTAGAATGTCTGATTTGCAACTTGCTAAAATGGATTTAAAAAAGAACACGATTTTAAAAAATCATTGGTGACAAATAGCAAAGACTGACTTCAGCACTGTGTCATGTATTAATATTTTGTGTATCCATTTTATCTATTAAATTGAGCACGACATGACTTTTTTTTTTTTTTTTTTTTTTTTTACAGATTATCCAGCTTGTGGAGGGGAAAGCTTCTGCTTATGTCTTTGCTAGCCCAGGGTGCAAGAAGTGGGACACATGTGCTCCTGAAGCCATTCTGCATGCTGTTGGAGGTAAAAAAAAAAAAAAAAAAAAGAAGCATAATTTTCTGTCCTAGGAGAAAATGTTGAGAGCATCAATGTGGTGCCACCATGCAAAAATTTGAAAGGAATTGGGAAAACTGTGACTAGATTTTGTCTATTCAGTGTGTTATAAGTAGTTATTTAACCTGTTCTGTCTTCTGCAGGTAAATTGACTGACATATATGGCAACGCATACCGCTACGATGCTAATGTGAAGCACATGAACTCTGCTGGGGTTCTCGCGACGCTACGCAACCACAAGTACTACATCAGCAGAGTGCCTCAGTCAGTGCTGCAAGCCCTCAAGTCAGATTAAGGTCTGTGAATACATAAATGTGAATGCTGGTTAAAATGTCAGCAGTTTCTGTGGTGCAAAAATCTGCTGTGAAAGTTGAGAATCAGCAGAGAAAGAGTTCCTGCCAGCACGCAGATGTTATATTCAGGAACCTTCTTTGTGTCAAAACAGTTGTTAAATGTTGTTCGAAAAATACGAAGATCGTATGCCAAACATGTTGATAATTTATGACAAACGTTATATGGGACATTTCAGGAAGCTGAATTTCAGTGTAAAATAAGTTTCTCTGACAAAGTCTACATGCAAAGATTGTAGTATTTTAATATCTGAAATGTTTTTTAATTGTACGCAGGACACTGGACTGATTCGCTTGTTCAAAGTTAGTATTTTAGATATTAAAAAAATCTGATTTCAACTAGACATGCAAAGTTTTGTTTGTCTTCCTGTGCGAGACTGTAAAGAATCACATTAAGAGGACATAACAGAAGCAGCAAACAGATTCATTTATTTCACTGCTTTAAAACAAACTCGTTCAAATCTCAAAACTTCATAAACAACTTACTGTTTCCAAGTTGAAGAACAGATTGACAAGGTAAAAGGTAACATTTAAAAATAAAAAACAAATAATATACATACGTTAACGTTCCTTATTGTTATGGAAATTATTTACAATTACCACTAGGTTAGAACAAAGTAATAGCTCAATGCAAAAGCAACAAAATGTTCATCTAACATGTTGAGCTGTGAACTGTACTGAACATTAATATGCTGATAACTGCTTTGTGATGTCTGGATGTTTTTTCTTACTTCACAAAATATCATATTCTTCTGCACATTTCTTTCATATAACATCCTGTCTTGAACTGTTTCTTCTTTTCTACCACCGTCCTAACAAAATGACGAACTCATATTCATCACTGAAGTTTGATTCTCCAGTTACCACATGTACAGATTTTACACAATGGTTAATATTTCTGTAACTCCATTGCGTAATTAACTTTATGTTTTGGATGTTAAACCAACAATGAAAGAAATGAACAATGAAAAATCCCAGTTACACAGATTTTCCGCCTTTGTTATCATCAAACCACAAATATTCTTTTCAGTTTGCAAGAATAAAGTTCTGTGCTTTTCCACTTCCCTCTTGACAAAAAAAAAAAAAAAAAANAAAAAAAAAAAAAAAAAAAATCTCATCGATGTGAGGATGTGACAAGAGAAACGCTTATCTAATTACAGAGCATCTAGATCAAAGGACTGTACCAGTGATTTTGCATGTTTGAGCCCAATAAATACTACCTGCATATATGTTATATAGATATATATATATATATATATATATATGCAAAAAAAAAAGTAAATTTAAAGTGGGGCGAACCCCTAAAATAAAATGTGAAATAATTTAAATAAAAGCAAGTCATTATACAAACTGTAAAATAAGGTGGAAATGTAAAAAAGCATAATACTGATAGCCAAAGCATAATATTGATAGCCAGTGTGAACAAAGTAAAAATCCCTCAGTGATGCAGAACATTGCTTCCTATAGATGTTGAATCGCTCCAGAAAATAAACATGAACGTAAAGCATTTTGTAAAGCATTTTCCAAAACATAAAATTATGTTTTGGTTTTTGTGTTATTTTGCCAAATTTCCTAATCTTTCAAAATCAAATGTTCAGGTGATACCTGCTTTAAAATTCAATGTTTTGCCTGCTAACACTTACAAAAGATTATAGAAGGCACAGTTTAATTTCAATAATTTCTGTAAAATTTGTCTTCTCCTGCAAATATATTCCCTGGTGGAGACACATTTTCTTCTGTGTAGCTCCATGTTGGACTGACTAAATTAAGTAACTTTGACAAAAATAAAAAGATGGGCGTTGTGTTCGCTGTGGTGGATTACCTTTCTCAACCACGTTTCAAGTTCTATAAGTTGCTTTTAATAGCGTACTGAAATGAACTGAAACCAGTGGCAGTCTGGAAGGTAGGAAAAACTATTCTAAAATGTACCACTCCAATAGCATGGTTTGGAAAATAGTTTGCAGTCATGTAACATGTATGCAAGTTGTATTTATTGGGCTCAAACACATCACTGCTATGCTCCTTTAATCTTATCTCCTCTAAAGGTACAATGTAGGATGGACAGGTCCTGTTTTTAAAAGACAATAATGAAGGAATGGCCTGTACAAATGCATACTGCAAGACCTGTAACAGGATTTACTGCATTTGTATCATCAAACTCTCAGGATTTTATGGACAACTCCAGTGGGAGAAACATTCTGGAGTCGAAGGGAAAGTTGGTGTCAAACTAGCAATTCTTAACTAGGAGACTACAGGAGCCAACGGCAGAAACATCTCTCCTTTATGTGTTGCCCATTTCACAAGAGATTGGCTTCAATATTGCTGAATGGACTGAGTAATAGTAATAATAGTAGTGAGCAACATGGCATCGAAAAGCATGGAAAAATGATCACTCACATATTAATAGAAATACCCACAAAAAGCAATAACACTCCTGCAATTTTCTGTTTACACGTGAACGAGCTGGCTGAGAGAAGGCTGGAGTGTTTGCGGCAGCCTGCAGGGACGTGGACCAGAGAGCAGCCAGGGGAGAGTCAGGGCCCTCACCTTTTTTGGGGACCCTGAGTATTGCGCGGTGGGGTGACGGTGCGTCCTGCAGCCTGGAACTTTGGTTTGTTTTCTACTGGATTCAGGATCTGAAAGGCAGGAAGCTGTTAGCAATCAAAACATCAGCAGCACATTAAACAGGCTTAAAACGTTGAGAGAAGAATCACTCGGCACATTAACATGCATGATAAAACTTAGATCATACCCAGACTAAGGCAATAAATCGTTTTTTGTTTTTTTTTTATCAAACGTCACGTATACACTATAACTAAACTGAAATCAACTGAGCTTTGTACCTGAAAGCTGCACAAGAGGTCCTCGTCCACAGTCATCAGAGCGCCTGCGTTGTCAAACTCACCGCAGTAGTTGGGCGCCGAGAACACTGTCACCAGCTGTCGTTTGGCAAAGAACTCATAGCCATCTTCAACGACCTATATGATAACAAAAATAAATATATCTTGTTTTTGTTACCAAAAACCTCCCTAGAGCAACGTCAGGGCCAGCCAATATCAATATTGATCACGGATCGTCATTATGTTTCGTGACTCTTTAGGGTTGTAAAACTTAACTGGAGACAGAAAAACTGCCTTCATGTTCGCACTTAACATGATAAACCATGATATGATTTTTGCATCAGATGTACAAATTGTTAAGCCAAATTAAATTTTTCTTCGCATCTTATAAATATACCTAAAACTGGTTCAATGATAATAACAAAATAAACAACTAGGGCTATGTAAGTTTTACATCACAATTTTGATTTCACAAAAAAAAATCTGATTTAATATTGTCACTGATTAGATAAGACATTATTTAATTAACAGGCTATCTGCTTTTAAAACATTTAATATTACAATTACATAATCATAAGCATATTGTTGTTGAATTTGTTTGTAGCTTTTATAAACAGTAAATATGATAGCATAATTTTTAAGAATATTTGTGAGAGCTGTATGTGGCGTGAACAATCCAGTCGCACTTCTCCCCAAAATCCAGCAGAGGGCAGTTGTAGCTCTCTGTCACAAATTGATTAATGATTTAATCAAGTTAGCAGCAACAATATAGTAGCAATCGTAATAATGAAACCCTTTAACCAAAACAAGGGCTGTGATTTGTTAGGGCCATTTACTTAATAATGAACACTGATTGATTTGATTTGATGCGCCATACAGGCACTGTATAAAATTGTAAATAACCTTGCCATTAAATTCGCAGGGGGGGGGAAAAAGTAGTCATATGTCAAATTAAGTTCGGAATAAAATTTAATTCTGCAAAGTATCATTTTGCACGTAACCCTAAATTACAGATGGGCATGCTACCTGATGGGCACGGCAGATGAGGTCCAGGTTGTGTCGGATGAGGAACTGGCTGACCACATCAGCCCCGAATGTGAAGGAAACGCCCCGATCATTCTCTCCCCAGCCCTGCATGTCTTTGTCTGGGTCTGACCACAGCAAGTCACACAGCAAGCCTAGCATAAAGGCAGAAATCTGTCAATGCCAATTTAGTGTGATAGAAAACAAATTACAAGACAACAGTTACTCCCATTACAGTTACTGGTAGGCGAGTTCTTTTTGAACCGCAATAAAAAAAGCCTTCTTCCATTTTGTTTTTTTAAAATCTTGTGTACGATTTGACCTTTTATCACCGATCTATTATAAACAAGCAGTTACATGAGATGAAAAAAATGCCATCAGCTAACTGAGATTCTGCCCCTTTTAGTTCATTAACAAAAACTAAAAAGAGAACAGACCTGAATCCGGTACGTCACTGGGCCTCGTGAGGCATCGGATTTGTTCCATGGAATGCAGCTCGGGTGAGAGTCCTGAGGGAACAGGTGATGGAATTAAAGCTATCTGCATCACAATGTATAGGAAAACACAATCAAGCTGCAACCGATTCTTATTCACCCTAAAGCAAAGATTACAACTTAAAAGCATAATTAGTCAAAATAATAATAATAATAATAATAATAATGAGAAAATTACATTGAACAAGTGTTGCATGATGTTATCCAGTTATCCAACAGAGATGCTTCACAAACCTCCATGGCAGCAGAAGATCTTCTCATCGATAATAGCAACAATGGGTAGACAGTTAAAACAGTCTGTGAAAGTCTTCCAGAGCTTTATGTTAAACCTGCGCTTACCTGAGAAAAATAAAAATAAATCGTGAGAATGACAGCACGCTTGTAAATGAGCCTTTTAACAATTTATGGCAGAATTTTCACATCCTGTGATGTGATTTCTAAATTACTTCCAAATTAGTTTCACAAATTAGGAAACTTCCCTTCTGCCTGTTTCCTACAAAAGCTTGGGTATAAAACAAAGGCAGATTGCCAGAACGCATGGATGTATATCTTCTTAACATTAATCATCAGTATTAGGTGTTCTCTTCATTCAAGTTCATTGTTTTATAGATTGGGAAGAACTGTTCATATGTGTGTAAAATAAAAATTACATGCCTTTTCTTGGCCAGATACACAATATAGGCCAACTTGGAATTAGGGCCACAGCTTAAGATAATTTTTGTAATGTAACTGATCATCCTTTAGATTTATACATTAAAAATTAAGACAAATATCTCTCACAAGTTCACCAAGCCCAAATGACTTGAAATGATTGTATCAACGACATCATTGATTAATCTTTTGTAAATAATTTCAGTGCTAAGGTGAACATGATGTACATGCAGCCAGCACACAGGATAAGAGACGCCAGTGTTTCTGGGCTTACACTCATCATAGAAGCCATAGATGCGATTAATTGATGCGCACTCATGGTTCCCCCTGAGCAAGAAGAAGTTTTCTGGGTATTTGATCTTGTAGGCCAACAGCAGGCAGATGGTCTCCATTGACTGCTTCCCTCTGTCCACGTAATCCCCCAGGAACACATAGTTGGCCTCTGGAGGGAAGCCCCCAAGCTCAAAAAGCCTCAGCAAGTCTGTGTACTGTCCATGGATATCCCCTGGAAAGACATGTTCAGCTGAATCGTTGAACTATTCATCTCTCTCTTTCTCCAACACACACTCGCAGAAAACCGTGGGGAATCCCCATTAAAATCCTCCTGCTCTACTTTTTCCTTCTTACTCAACTGCAGAGACCTCAAGCTTTCAAGGATGTCGATTTAAACCCATATTTACTTATTTTCTGAAGACAACTAGTATATTTTGATGCCCTGAGCTTGTCCAGCTTGGATGGATAATGACAATAATGTGTTGATGGAACATGTTCATTTCTTACCACATATGTTAAGAGGGGCCTTCAGTTCTAGCAGGATAGGCTGGCTTAGAAAAATCTCTCGGGACTTGATGCACAGCCCCCGTATCTCGGACTCTGTCATGTGTACTATCTTCCCTGCACTACATCCTCGCACTGCAAGAAAGGGTCAGTAAGTGCAACAGTTTAGCTAATAGATTGACTTATTTTACATTATTTTAAATTAGTCAATTAACTGTTAGTCTAGAAAATGTCAAAAAGGTGACAATCCCTAGCACATTTCAAGAGACCAAACTGATGCCTTTAAACGGCTTATTTCATCAGGAACAGCTAAAAACAAAAACCCATAAGTATTTAATAGGTTAATAGCTTAAAAGGTTTTAACGCAACGAAATGCAGCAAATCACACTGAAGAATGTGAAAGCAGCAAATATTTGCAGTGGCTTTTGTTATTGTGAATGCTATTTTACCATTTTAAGGTAGACTACTAGGCTTCTTGTTTCCCTGCATAAAATTCATTTTTATCTTAAATGTTCTTAAGTATGGTTGCAAATAAATAACAATATCAAGAAAATAAATAAATTATAAACAACGAAACTAAAACGTCAGCACTGGTTTAACCATAACTGGCCTCAAAACTGCAGGTTTTAGCAATTTGTCTGCGAAGTGGGGGTGTGTCCCGGCTAATTGAAGTAGCTAAAACGGCTAACTTTGCTGCAAGGTTACGGATCAATGAGTGACCGTGTTAACTGGTGATTTCCGCCTGAATACGTCCGCACACAGGTGCAGGTGTCGAAAAGAGGGAACGAGTGTCCTTACTCACATTACAACTGATTGTCTTTTAGAAACTCTGTCACCATATTCAGCTAGCTGCTAATTGTTTTTTCAAGATCGCAGGTGGATGATTTCTTTTCACAATTCAAAGTTCAGTTCCTTCAAGTTTCATTTAAGTCGCAAACTCCAAAAGACAATAATACAAAACAAAGGGAGAAACACAAATATATATTAATGCTCATAGTCCACAGAAGTTATACATTAAAATCACTACATTAAAATCTTTAGGAAAAAAATCGAATCACTATGCATCTTTGGGCCACCTTCAAATACAATAAATAAATGGTTGTAATTACTAAATTCTCACTTTAAAAAAAGGTTTATATATAACTGTAACAATATCCACGTTTTTAAATCATCTTGTCTCTAAACGCAGCAAAGTTATTCTGTAACACCGGTTAACAACCACAGTAGCCCGCGGGGCTTTCACGATGATTTCTGATGTGAAAATATTAAAATAAAATCTGTCTGTGGTGATCGGTTATATGTCACCATTTACGAAGCTTTATAACAGCAGGTAGCAACCTAAATTGTTTTCAGTTTTTTTTTTTTACAGTACCAAATAAATAGCCATTAGCTTTTTTTTTTTTTTTNTTTTTTTTTTTTTTTTCTAGTAATAACTGTAATATCGGTGATGCTAAGTTAGTTACACCTGAAGCTCAGTGAAGCGGTTAGCTTACTCGGTCTAATAACGCAGCTACGAAACCGGAATGCTATACAACAGTTTTTATTGTCAATAACTAAAAACGCGCATTCACTCGTTTTCTTGATAAATGTCTCATAATATTAAGTACGATAACACTGAAGTACCTTCCAGCAGTCGAGAGATGAGGTTGTCAACGTTCAGTTCGCTTTCCGCCATATCTCTGATACTGACTGGCCAATGGGGTAAATTCGCCCTAAAACTGGACTTGAAGGCTCTTCACGGGACTGGACTTCTCTAACATCTTTTATGAATCAGAACAATTATCAGCTTAAGAGGAAAATGGGGGATAACAGTTTATAAATTGTTTTACTTATAAATACCCCAAAGTCTGTAAATGTGTAAAAAAAAAAAAAAAAAAAAAATTACATTTTATTTTACTCCAGTATACAGTTTGCATATGCTACGAAGCAGCCTAAATAATTATTTGGATTTTTCAGCATTTTATTTACTCAATTTATGTGTTCTTTAATTAATATCTGTTTTTATCTTATTTTATTTTTTACTCTTTTATTTCATTATTCATCTCTAATTATCTGTTGCAGGTTTTCTGGTGAAAGTTATCTTACCTGTGTGTGAGTGTCTTTCCAAGCCAGAGAAACTGTTTTAGGGCATAATTTCAACCATGTTACACCTGAGGCATACAATAAATAAATAAAAAAAATATTAAGAAAAAGTTGTTTTTAAATATATATTGGCACTTAAAGCATCGACTTACAGACATCAGGTTTAAACAAAGAGCATCAAACTTACATTCAATGCATACAGCACTATCATCTCCTTTCTCAAAAAAAAAAAAAGAAGCAGGAATGTGAAAGTCAATAAATAAGAATGAATGAACAGACTCTCAAAACTTCAGGATTTGTGGAAATTATGACATGGTTTTACGATTTGTAGTCATAAAAATCTATAAATCATTAAAAATCTATAAATCTTACATATACTTAAAACTAAATTAAAGCTCTATTAAACAATATTTCCATTTAATCAAATCACTCCCTGTCATGTGGAGTATTGAGTCCACTAAGAGTTGGTGCCCAACTGTGCAGCTTTTATATTTTCTCTACTTCTCTTGTTGCAACAAATGTGAGAGTGTTGTCTCCAAACAGCTCTCATTAACCCCCTATATAAAACCTAAGTAGTCACGGTGAGCTCATAAGCCCACAAAGGCTCATTGTGGAAAAACTCGGCTATGGTAAAATGGCAGAGAGATGACTTACAAAACAGTGACTGGTGAAAAAGGTTGAGCATCTTGCAAGCTTACAGAACCAGATTTTTTTTCCACGTTGGGGGGGGGCACTTAACATTTCAGTGGGATATCCATGTTGCTCTGTCTACTTGCTGAGTAACTACAAGGCAATTGCTGGTTTTTCAGCTCTGTAGGAACCAAAATTTTCTTAATGCACTATTAATGCAATACAGAAAGTTTGATATGTTATGCAGTACTCAACTCTGGTTGTGATCCTGTCCCTATGTATTTTCAACAACTGCACTATAAGCCAGTTCCTTTAATTTCCACTATATTCTCGATATTGTTCCTCCGATGTTGAGTGCAGGATAGAATAATCCAGGTGGCAGCGATGCTGGCCAGTACGCTGACGAACAAAACAACCACTACCACCCACACTGGCACAGAGGAGGAACACATGGGGACAAGGACAGTTGTTTCAGGACTAGAGCTGGTGGTAGTGCCTGAGACTGGAGCAGCAGTGGTGGTGGTCACAGGTGGGCTTTGCAGACTGTTGAGCTTTGTGAAGATGAAGGGATGAGCCTAAAAGAAAGGTAAAGCAGTTTTGAGCAGAAATGTGGATCTTTAAAGATGTCTAGGGCTCTTGGCCAAAGAGTGACTGTGAAAAGTCTTAGCACAAACCTCAGAGGGACAGTGGATCTTGGAGCGGTCATGGGTGAAGTTGTTGTAGGGCTGTTTCCTGCCCACTGGCTCCAACTGTTAAAACAGAAATTCTGTATCAACCAGAAACTGATGGGAGTCACTCTGCTGCAGGTTGGTTCAGTACTCACCATGTTATTCCAGAGGGCAATGGCCATCTCAGCGTGAGCTCGATCACTGATGTGGAAACAGTCCACAGAGAAGAAGCTCGTGTCAGCCTCGCCCTCCTGGTGAAAGCATGAGATCATGCCAGCATCAGCAACATTTGATGATTTGTGTGTGGGCGTTCATCTGAATACATCTTTGTGTCTCTGTAACTTACGCCAATGTAAGGGACAAAAGAATTGTGTAAAAAGGGTTGAAGGACTACAGCAAAGTCTTCTTTTCCATCATAACGACTTCCTGATATAAGATGCTGAATCTCAGCCTAGCAAAAAAAGATATAAAAGAAAATTAAAGAAATGACCAAGGGAACTCCTGTTTTAAAGAAAGTTAATATTTAGAAAAACTTTTTTTTTTTTTTTTTTTTTTTAACCTGATACTCATGATTGATTCGTTTGATCTCCTCAAACTCTGGGGAGTTTTCATCTACGGTGATAACACAGGGACAGCTGACTCTGTAAAAACAGATTCCTGTTAATTCTCTCTTTTTTTTTTTTTTTNTTTTTTTTTTTTTTTGATGAAAATATATCCCAAAACTAAGGGGCAGTTTGTAGTGCTTATTATCTTTGTGCAGATGTGGAAAGTAACTGAATGGATTTATTCAAGTACTGTACTTAATTTTGAGCTACTGGTACTTTAGTATTTTCATTGTGGAAGACTTTCTATTTTTCAATTAGTTTCTCTGCAGTTTTGGAGTTTACGTTCAGAATGAGGTAAATTTAGTGGGATAAAAAATAGTCTCCAAAATTCAAGCTTACATGAATTCGGGAGAGGAAAGAAAAGGAAGATCAAAGCAAATAATTTGATCCTTCTTTCTTCCTTTCATTTAGTTTTCTCTTTTGTTTCTTCAGTTGGCCTAGAAGCATAAAAATCCCCATAACTGGAAACAGGTTTGTTGTTTTTTTTTCTTTTTTTTTTCAGTATTTCTGCTTTGGATAATTGAGTATCCAAAGTATTTCTGCTAATGCTTGCTTACTTTTATTTAATAAACCTTTGATGGGAAGTTTACTTTGAATGTACAGCCAGCCCATTGTGAGGTACACATGTAGCTGTCACACATGGACAAATAATGAAAAAGATGATGATAGAAAACAAACCTCTGTAGGAGACGACAGCCCAGCGTGTTCTTCTTCACTACTCTCAGACACTCTATCTGCAAAATCTCCACAACATTAACCAGCAGCCTCGGCACCTGCATACACAGAGAGAGGAGGGGCCACAAAAAGATCAAAAACTTGCACCCATGAGGAGAGCAGATGACATTAACTTGTAGTTTTTAATATATTGCACCTCTTTATAAAGCATGTCCAAGCTGAGCATTAGATTGTGGCTGTAATTCTTGGGTGACAGATTATTCTGTAGGAAAAAAAAAAAAACAGCAGAATTTGTATTTTAGTTTCATATCATAGGGGAAAACATGGGGAATTATCTACTGCGTATGCATTTTTTGGAATACTTACTTGGTCATTGCAATAGTTGCAAAGATCATTTCCTCCTATGAATATTGTCACAAGCTTCCAGTCTTTTTCAAAATTCACCTTCTGTTTGATGAGTACGAACATGAAGAAAGTAATTATTAGACTCAGACATGCAGAGAACTACGGAGGTCACTTAGTATCATAGATGTGTCACCTTATCCCCTCTCATGGCTTTGATGAGATCTTGGACTTGTGTTATGATCTCTCTGCAGGCCAAACAAATACAGACAGTCGATGTTAGATGAGAGAAAAGGAGTCAGTCAGGGATTTTACTCAGGTAGAAAAAAGAAAAATATCTGCACATACGAGGTCTTAGCTCCAGGTTTGGCCATGTTGAATCCCTTTTGCATTGACCCCTGACCTTTAGAGAAGCCCTTAAGAGAGGGGTTGAACATCCTCAGAATGTCTGAGAAGATAAAAGGAGAACAGGAATTACGACTAACTAAGAAGAAGCTGGCTGTTGGTTGGTGTTACTAGTTAAGGAAAAAAGTAAAAAACTAACATGTTTTTCTCTGAAAGTGAGTTGAAGAGCTCAAGAGTAAAACTCTTAAGCCTCAACTGCCAGCAGAAGACTGTGGTTGCAAAAAGCAGCTCTGGGATAGAAATGTCCCAACATGTAGCAGGGCATCGCAAAAAAGCGATATTATTTCAAATTTGTCCCATATCAGGCTCAAAACATACATATTTTTAATAGATGAATCTTGATATAAGATTATAAAGATCACATTTTGTTGTGTTCACTTTCTCTAAATCTGGCATCTCATTCCATCTCCAATAAGAGTACAAAGAGGCAAGTGAGTCAATTCAGTTCTTCAAGTAGGTGATTTGATTCAAGAAGGGTTATTATTGTTCATTCTTGATTTAGTTCAATTTAATCTTGAGAAGACTGATTTGATTCAGTAAACATTATTCAAAACAGTATATTAATTAATTGAGCAAGCACAGTAACATCAGACTAGATTTAATATACAAAGTTAAAAAAAAAAACTGCAGAAGCATGTTTGAAACATTCTAAAATATTAAACAATGGAACTATTTCTATTATTTTACTAAATTTTTACAGTATTATATTTACAGTATTTGTAATAAATACTACAAACTTCACACTGCTCTGATTTATTTGTCAGTTTGGAGGATTCCTTCAAAACACAGATCTAATATTAAACATTTTCTACACTTAAAATTTTGAAAAACTTTTCTGGATTTTTAAAAGTATTTAATGGTGTTAGCTTTAACAGCGTTAACCTCATATTTCACTCTCAGCATAGTAAGAGTTGTGACAGTGGCAGCAGTAGCCACAGGAGTAGTGACAGTACCAGTTTCAGCCAGAGGAGGGAGTAAATTTGAATTATTTGGATTATTGCAAAACTCAAAACTAGATTCAGTTATTAGGAGATTGTTGCGCTGAATCCACCCCACTAATGTAAACATTGTTTCTCTCCTGATAAAAATGTACACTGTCAGCCTCACAGTGTGTTGGAGAAATAGCTTCTGTTATAATGAACTCTGCGTTTTGGCATAAACTCACTTGGTAATGTGGTGACACTCTGCAGAGTTTTATCCCCTCCAATGCTGCAACAAAAGGCCAACAACCATCAATGTGGTTTGTAAAAATGCAAATGTTAATTTAAACTTATTGCTTATATTTTATTATACCTCCATGAGATGCCTTTGTATTCCGTATTGAGGTTAAAGAGGTGCTTTGCTTTAGCGCCTGTGCCTGCCTGTGAACACAAAACAAAGATGTTTCAGAGCCTTTTGAAGACACAGAAAAACTAGAAGGCCACTCTTTAGATTGCATGCCTCCACCAAGACCGAACAAACTGAGATTTGTCTTGTTTTAATCAAGTATGTGTTTTGGTATTTTTTTGTTTGTTTGTTTTAATGATCCCACACTTCCATCTGCAGGAAATTCTCTGCATTGACCCATTCTAACTACTAGGAGCAGCCATAGTGCAATGCCCGGGGACAAACTCCAGGTGCGCTGGTGAAAGGTAATGGCAGGAGCATTAACCTAACACACATTTTTTTTGTTTGTTTTGTCATGGTGGGGGGAAATGGAGTACCTGGCAAAAAAACCCTGCAAAGGCACGTGGGGGAGAAATGGAAACTCCACACAGAAAAGACCAGGGCTTTAAACCTAATGTCTTCCTGTCAGTCAGTAGTGCTAACCACTTTGTCATAATAATAATAATAATAATAATAATAATAATAATTTAGAAATTCTATCTGGATCCAGAACAAATTAAGCCTATTTTATGTCATGGCAAAAAAGATTGGTGTATTAATTTTGAAGAAATTGAAAAAAAAAAATTTGAAAATGCCTATCTAACAATGTTAACAAACCATTTTCAAAAATCCTGGATCCCTGAATTCCTGAGTTCTGGATAAGCACCAAAATTTAATGAGTTCTACCAGTCAATGAGCACACTAACAGATAATAATAATAATAATAATAATAATAATAATAATAATAATAATAATAATAATAATCTTTATTTATATAGCACCTTTAAAAACAGAGTTTAAAAAGTGCTTTGACAACTGCAAACAACTACAGATGCAGGTGAAAACAACCTCCTTGGCAGAGGTAATAAAATATTACAAGGAGAACAGTGAGATGCAGATAAACATAACTGCTATGTCAAACACAGACAACAGGTAAATATGAAAAGGATCATCACCAGTCTGAGCTAGTGGACTGATAACAAATGATTAAGAAGTTCATAGTTCAATGACACCGTTAGCTGATATGAACAGGTTCACAGTTGGTGCTAAATGTCAAATCTGTCTCAACGCTCATCCACATGCATAAACACTTAAAATAGGCAAAGACTTGTGATTTTACAACATGTATCCTGCTGATCGATACTATACATCTGCTTCTTATGCTTAATGAAAAGAATAAAATGGTTGCTTTCCACTTACCGTGGAAGAGTCTCCCAGTGCTGCCACAACCTTGATGTCTGCTGGTCTCAGCTTGTGAACTGTGGATAGATGATCACATTTATTTTACAATCACGTAATCAGATCAGCCATCCATCTGTAATGCTTTATGACTGATGATTTTCCATCTCACCTGAAGTTGGCACAGTGTTGGATGGAGCAACATCCACACAGGAGAAATCACTTCCCCAGTTCTGGGTAAAGAAACACCAATAGACATTGTTCACCCTAAAGCTTTGAATAATGAATTTGTATTCATGAGACATTGTTTTCCTTGAATTGTCTCATGGTAAAGTGTGTTTGTGTAGCAGACACTGGCTGCATAGATGGGCAAATGCGAACAATATGAAAATGTCATATGCACGTACTGTAATTGGGCCGGGCGTTGGTGAGGGACCTGCATATGTGTAATTACTGTTGTGGTAGGTCCGGATATATGGTGAAGTCTGTAGACAAAAGAAGTATTGTGAACATTACTTGTTTGTGGTTTTAAAGCTGAGAAATGTACATTCAAAAAATCTTACATACTTTCATTAAGAGAAACTTGAGCAATTTAATTTCTTGCATTTTTTTCTTAACAGGCACAACAGGCATGTACAATCACATTGAACATCAACATTCTTTGCTCTGATTAGCTGCTGAAAACAATTTCCTACCTTGGACGGACATTTCAGGCTGATTTCTGCAGAAAAATTCTGTGAGGTGGTCTTATTGCCCAGAGGTTCCAACTGCAGGAAAACAAGAATTGAGTCTAAAACTGTGTACATATCATGCATATTTCACTCAACTCACACTGCAGCAGGCTAAAATCTGGTATATGCATAATACAATATCTTGTTTTGCAGGTTGTTACCATGTTGTTCCAGAGAGCGCGAGCCATCAGTGTCTGAGACTTCTGGCTCAGATGGAAGCAGTCAGGACTGAAGAAGGAGCGATCAGGACGACCATCCTGTGGAAGAGACAAAAGGCATGTAAATGTATTAATCTCAGTGACTTTTGACTGTTTGAGCAACACTGGCAGCTAGCAGGATCCTAGATGTAATAAACTCAAAAGGTCTGGCTCAATCAATTTCAGTTCATCCCGAAGGTGCTTGATGGGGTTTAGGACAGGGATTTGTGGGCCAGTCACACCAAACTCATCAAATTCAGCTCCATCCAGATGCACAAATTTAGATAGTAAGTTTAGTTTAGTTCCTGGTATACACGAGTCTTTGCAACTATCTCTCAGAGACATAGTGATGAGTTTGGTACTAATGCTCTACTTAGATAGTGGATAAGGTGGCTAATGGTCCATATTCCCATCAAATTCCTTAAGTGCTATACATTCTATGTTTCTCACCGGCAGCATGGGGACAATGACTTCTCTGAAGAAGGGCTGGATGACCACAGTGAAGTCTGAGCGAGTGTCATACCGGTTTGACTCCACAAGTTCACTGAGTAAACGCTGTAAGAGAGCAAAGGTGGCATATCATGAGGAAGTGCAGGAGGAGGACTGATCAGAGTTTGGCTTTCGGCTTTCCTACCTGATAGCTTCTGTTGAGGTCCTCCACCTTTTGGAGAGCTTTAGAGCCGGACTTTGGTGAGATGACGCAGGGACACAGAATACTGACAAGAGAGACATAACATGGAATTTGAGGTTTAAGTCCTTATAACTTGGCAAAAGTCATATTATCAATGACTAGCTCACTACTGCCCACAGTGTTGTCTAGTTATTGAAACTGCTAGTCTGGACCTACTTTAAAACTTTCAAGATCTTAGGGATTCAGACTGTAAATGGAGACGAAAGTGACACTCACTTTACCAGCCAAGTTGGACATTTAATTGAAGCGTCCACGTGCATTATTCTCAGTGGGGTAATGTGAAGAGGCTCTACTAAGTTCACCAGAGCCCGTGGCGCCTGACAGGGATAAGCTGAGTTAAACACCAACAAATGATGAACTGACCAATGTAAGAATGTAGCAGCATCTCTGTTGATCTTGTTGATTTTACCTCTTTGTGTAGATAATCCAGGCCTTCACGAACATTGCGAATATAATTCTCTACAGAATAGTACAGCTGTGAAAACAAAGATGAGATTTTTCAGGTTGTGCCTTTCAAGCTCTCACCTCTAAAAAAAATAATAACTTATCAAGCTGAATACTCACAGAATTGTAGCAGTGATCACACATGTCATTTCCACCAATAAAAACGGTGATCACCTTCCAGTCTGATTCAAAATTGATTCTCTGTTCAGCAAAAAAAAAAAAAAAAAAANAAAAAAAAAAAAAAAAAAATCCAAAATGTGATGATTATCAGCTAAAGGAAATTCATTATCAACTGCAAGAGCAATTTTACAGTGGAGTTGGGTAATTTTATAAATGATAGAGATTAAACAGAGATGATCTTACAGAATCATTCTTCATCCTTGCCACCAGGGCGCGCACTTGTGTTGGTATGTCACTATAAAACACAAACAGTAAAATATTAGTGAAATAATAAAGATGACCAAATTCTTCTCTTTCTCAGCTTTCACAGTAGCTGGCTACGCAAGGCACTAAGTTGTATTTGACACTAGGTTTTGAGCTTTTGTGCTTAAAGCAGCTCTTTTTTTTAAATGACATGACCAGTTTAAAGCAGATGCTACGTGATTAAATGCACGAAGATGCTGCTGATAAGACTCACTTGCTTTTATCTCCTGCTACAGCCTGGTTGAGGGAAGCCTGGGGAGTGTCCTGTTTGCCCATGCCAACAGAGTAGCCAGTCAGGAAGGGGTTAAAATGTCTTAAGATATCTGTAATAACAAAGAAATAATAATAAAAGAACAGTGGCAATGACCATCCCAGAGCAAAAAACAGCACCTAACATGAGTAAACAGGAGGTTTAACAGTGTAAGAAATTGTCACATTTTTCCAGCAATAGTAAAGTTTGTGGTGACTCACTAGGCAGAGTGGTGACAGTGGTGAGGTTTTCATCTCCACCAATACTAAAATTAAATAAAAAAAGCATTAAAGGTTACTGTAAAAACTCGGTGTGAGCACTATGCTGCAGTGTGATGTAGAGGTTGTGTGACCCACCTCCAGGATAAGCCCCTGTACTGACGCAGGACATCCAGTATATTGTTAGGTCTGGCTCCAACACCGTTACCCGCCTGACAATTAGAATAATATTTCACTGGCATGATAACATAAGACTTTTTCCTCATTTTTAAGTAAGAATATTTATGAAACTTGGCTAAACCCATTTTTATTTGTGAGTATTTGCCACAGTAACAAAATTTCCATAGATTTCAATTGTTTTGACTCTGTGCTGAAATATCCAGAATCATCTGGCATACTACCAGGGGGTGCTTCAAGTACCACTGGTGGTACACATACAACACTTTGAGAACCATTGCACTAAGGTTTTAAAATTTTTGGACTATTCACAGGGAAAGTTTTGATTCTATATAAATATGTATTTAGGGCTGCAAGTAATCCTAATGGTTATCATTACATAAGCTAATGATAGTTTTGAGGTAAGTGATTGATAATTTAAACTACAAAATATCCAAAATAATGCCAAATGCTTATCACATGTTATCTTACCCCAAAGTGATGCTTTTGGACTTCCTATTTTATAATGTATTAATTTCTCTCATTTTTCAGGGAAAAGTAGTGATTTCTCACACTTGAGAAACTGTAACGAGAAAATGTTTGGCACTTACTGGTCTTAAATTATTATTTTAATTGATCAACTAGACATCAGTGTGATTAGCTATACTAATTACTATAGCTCATCTACAGTATGTAATTCAATATGATTAGCCTGTATTTTGTCTGCGTTATAGATCATGTTTTTACTGGACATTTAACATTTGACACCATCCATTGAGATTCAGCTCTGTGTTCAGAAATTAATGTTAAGTCTTCCTGGTAATTTTCTCATTTTTATAACCAGCAAAAAAGAATAGCAGAATCACAGTTTCAGGTTCACTCACTGTCAAAGAGTCTCCTACAGCAGCCACAACTTTGATGTCACCAGGCCGGAGGGCGTGGACTGAAAAAATATAAAGGACAGCACAGAGCTTTCAAGATAATGTGAACACTAAACTTTATTAATAAGAGTCTCCAAACACGGTATTGTCTAGAACTAGTCCCAACTCCCAGATTAACAGACTTCTACCTGAACTCTGTGTAGTGGTGATACACCCAGGAAGTATCATAAACCCCTGGTTTCCAGGTTCTCAGACTTGGAAACCTTCTTCACTTAAGCCTCCGTCCAAATTATGTTTTGTAGTAGACCTACATTGACATGATGATTTATTGTATTATGTTTTGATAGATCCAGTGTAGTTTGCACCGAAGAAGCTGTTTACCAAGTTTATGGATGGACTGACTGAAGTAAATTGAAAAAAGTGTGGTTAACTTACTTTGACAGTTTACTTTTCTTTGTTTACTGTTCTAATACTGCGTGGTGATTTATTTTTTTATTATATTTTTTTTGTACTTCTGTAGAAAAAAATCAGCCATCCATCCCTTTTCAAACCCAACTTTAATGAGTTGTGTTTTGAAATCTGCACAAGACAAGAGGTGGCTGCTTAGACTTTCTAAAGCTATAGTTCAATTATGTGACTGACTGTTTAAAGTTGATTTTGAATGAAATGGCTTAATTTCTCATTATTAGTGCTGCAAAAATTTAAATAGATGTCAATGGAATAACAACAAAGACCGATTGTATTATCTGAGCTTTTTTTTTTTTTAATACGACCTCCAATATCTATAATATGTGAAGTCAGAGAGGAGAGAACAGAATAGAATCAGTCATCTTCAACATGCTGGTTTTGCAACGTAACACTGCAAATATGCATGAAATTTGGAACATGAACAAGATCTGCACGACAAATTTAATGCAATGAGTTTAAACACGAAGTTACTGCTTTTCAAAATGAGCATCTGTTGAAAGTCTAAACTGCAGTTGAAAATGATCTTACCAGAGGTGGGTGGAGAGGGTGAGGGGCCGAGGTCCTCACAGGTAAACTCTGTTCCTGTATCCTGACAGAGCACATCCACAGTCAGGACTAGACAGGAGGCATAAAGTGCCGTCACAATCTCCATTTTTCCAGATAAAACGCAATACTCACTGGGTGAAAGAGAGGAGACAGAGCACTGTGGCGATGTGAAGGAGAGTTTCCTTCTGTCCTTAGGAAGGGTAGATCCTTAGGGAGGAGAGACAGAGATATGCAGATGGAGAGAGAGAGAGAGAGAGAGAGAGAGAGGGAGACAGGCAGAGAGTAGGAATAAAGAGAAAGAGTTGGGAGAGGAGTAAGAACAAGGATTTTTCTTTACCATGTGTTCACTATACTATTAGTCGTACTTCTAACACACTAACATGTTTTTGTATAACAGTGTGTGTTTTACCACAGTCTCTCACCTCACTAGGACATGGCACTGTGACCATCATTCCATTGTCCTTTGTGGTTTGTTGGCCATTTGGGGGCTGCAGCTGAAAGACAGACCACTCATTGTCTTCATGCTTGGACAGCACTGTCAATGACTGTGTGTTTTGTATGTGTATATATGTGGAGTAACGCATGTAGATTATTCAGACAGCTTTAGGCCTCACCAGGTTTGTCCACATCTGAACCATCAATTCATCTGTTTGGTGTGACACTTGTGATGCAGAGAATATCCTGTTCTGATGAAAGAACATTAACAACACTGTATGTTAGCTGCAGGAAGTAAATCTTCTGTTCCTTGTACACAAAGATAACCAGGACGCTGTGTCTCTTGCCTTCAAAAGAAAAGGATGCTACATTTTAGCCAAGTCTGTATATTAAAGGGCACACCCCCAGTGAAAAGCATCATACTCCAAAAGACATAACCCTACACTTTCTTTTTTTGAGATTTTGGAATTCAAATGGGGATGCAAAATGGTGCAAGTTCAAAGAGCTATGGAGTGGAGGGTTGAGTTGAGCTGCTATAGATGCATTAAACTTACAGTGGCAGGCGTGTGGCCTGTGATCAGCGGCATGTCCTGCAGAATGACAGTGAAGTCATCTCTGTCACCATACCACTGCTTCTTTACAATGCGCTCATCCAACGACTCCTGCTCAGTGCAAATGAAAAATCAAAAGAATTAACCATAAATGGTTAGCATCACCAGTTTGTTGTTGCTGTTACTCAACTAAAGCTACTGAAAACTTCCCCACCAGGATTTCACTGATTTTTGCTAGGCAGTTGCAACAAAATGTAGTTAATATAATAAATAATGAGCTACGGTGGAGACAATGACAAACCTGTAGAATTTGAGTGAGTGCGGCCCTCATAAGTCTGTATTCTCCTTCACCAATAGTTTCCATACATGGGCACGTCCTAGCAGTAAAACACAGCTTAACTCATAAAAACAGCAAAGAGTCAAATTAATTTATCACATTTTTTTCCTTGATGGTGAATAATAACAGAAAGAAGAAGCATAGAACTGAAAACATGTTTTATTGTTGGATGCCATCAGTCCTTGTGTCAACAGTCTTTTAATTAAAATATATCACAACTGACATGGCGAATCATTTTGGGAGATGGCCTTACTTGTGCTGGAAATTGTCTCGCTCTCCATCCCATAATACAACACTGACAATAGTCCTCTTCAGCTGCAATGATGATGATGAGTAAAGTGGCAAATGTGTAAAGATCAGCAACAGGAAAAACCATGTAAATAATCATCATGTACCTCAGAGTGCAGCAACTTCAAAGCATCATCCACCTCCTGAACTGTTGCTTTGACTACAGACTGAACCTGCACACACAAACACAACAGTTTGAGATGGTAGGAGCTATCGATCCTTCAAAGATCAATGTTTCAGGATTAATCATAATATTGTGTCATATATTAAAAAGATTACAAATGATTTACTATTTACCTGCTCTTCATTGCAGGCACAGAGCTGATCCAGCTGAACAAAGAGGAGCACCAGCTTCCAATCTCTGTCCACATCAATAACCTGCAGGAGGAAAAAAAAAAAAAAAAANGAAAAAAAAAAAAAAAAATACAAGTACAGAAAAGATGTACGATTGTAGGTATGTTTACATTTTTTAATATTTGTTGGTTTTCCTCACTGTAACACAAAGCATAATGTAGACAAATGTAGATGCCTTTATAGGCAAGCTGAAGCATATGGGAGCACAGCTGCTGGAGTACCTGATTGTTCTGAAGGTGGAGAGATACTTCCTGTGCCTGCTTCAACAGTGTTCTACAAACAGACAGAAACATGGGGAAAATTTTGAAATCGTACTGGAATCAGCTAAAATTATTGGAAACAAAACCTGTCAGAAAGGGATTGTACCTGTGTTGAGAAAACTGAGGAGCATACAGGTTTGTTTGATCCAAGAGGGGGCTGATTAGTGTAGGATTGAACAGGATCATCAGCTCTGACAGGGAAATGAACACACAGAAAGGAAAAATAGCCAGTGCTTTAAATTTGTAAGCTGCAACAATTCCAAAAGAAATTCTTTGTCATAAGAGCTTCTATATCTGCACACTTTATATGTGGCATTGACATATTGTAAGTTGCAGCAGGGCACACTATGATGCAAGTCATAGTGCATGACTATCATAAGAATATCATCATAAGAAATAAAATTTTAAGCATGCAGGGATCAACACTTTGCTGCAACATTACTAATTAATGTCATTGAGGCAGTCGGTACATTTAATCACTCTGAATGTACTGGCAGAACTCTTAATTTCATAAATGGCTTTCAGATAAAAGATTGCTGATCACAGACCTGGAGTGTGGCAACTGTATTGGGGTTCACATTATCAAATTATCAAGGTAAGCTTAGATATCAGTGTAGTAAAGATAGTGCACGGAAGCTTATATAAAACCTCAGTGATTACGCTGCACGTTTGATTGCCTCTATATACTGTAAGAGTCTGACTGTTTCAAATGACAAAAAATACTGAAGGAAAAACTACTTAACCAAAATATTACTGTTCATATCTATGGAAGCAAAATAGGGTCATAAAGATCTGAATTTAAATCAACACTGAATTTAAAGCCACAAATTCAGATCTCAATATTCAAGTTGCGTATATTCAAAATGCAATATTCAGGTTGCTCAAATTCAGTTTAAAAAAATTCAGATTGAAAAAATTCAGATCAAAAATATTCAGATCGAAAAAATTCAGATTGCAAAATTCAAGTAGAACATCCGGGATACCAAGGGTAGGCAATCAAATCGCGCTGCAATCGATCGTACTTTTGGCCTGTCAGCTTGTGTTCTGCCGTAATTCCACATTTAGAAGAAGAGGAAGTCCATGTACACCGCATTTAGCATCAGCCAGCGCCGGTGGAGGAAGCTGGTCAAGCTCACAACAGTAAGTTATAAGTTTTGTTTTATAACTACTGAAGTCACCAAATTCAGTTTTCAGATTTTTTATGTGAGAAATTAGCTGTTTAGATTTCAAATAACGTGGTTGACTGATTAAAATAATGCTGAATTAAAAATCTGTTCCGATGTTTTCGGAGACCGGAGGCTCCGCTAGCGGCTAGCTGCAGCAGTGATACCAGCAGCGCTTCGGTTCTTACCGGCGGCTCTGATGTCTCCGTGATGTGCTGCTGTTACTCCTTTTGTAAGATAAGCGTTGGTCTCAGGTAAAGTGCAGCACTTTTTGCTTTACAGACTGATTTAGCTGATGGTTAAGTTGAGTTTCACGGTTTTATTGGATATGTAAATTTTGTGTAACTTTTACAATGAGCTGTGTTGAGTGGATGACTGAATAGAAAAGGCGAAACACGGAAGAACTCAAACTCACAAAACATTTTACTGTTAGCAAGCAGCAGTAGCAACACATTTCTTCTTACCTGTTTTCTACAGGTATCTGCATCTTTTCNTAGCAAGCAGCAGTAGCAACACATTTCTTCTTACCTGTTTTCTACAGGTATCTGCATCTTTTCCTGTATTCATAGTTTCATAGTGACACAGACAGAACTACAGTAGAAGCATTAGACATAACAAGCTGCTTATGTAAGCTTTTAGAGATTGTGTGTTTATCAGCAATTAAACAACAGAAGCTTGTTATCGTTCATCGTAATTAACTAAGCAAAATAATATTTTAACTTAACATAGTGTTGTTTCAAATGTAAATGAACAGTATTAGAATATGACACTTGATGTGTGTTTGAGAGAGAGAGAGAGAGAGGAGAGAGAAGAAAGAAGCCCGTGGTGAAAAACGGTCCTGTTTAAACACGGAGGATGTGCGGAGGACAGCGCATCCTGCACGAACCTGCATCACCGACGCAAACATCCAGAAATGCATCAGACACGCTGCAGCACCACTGAAGGAAAAGTTTTCCATTAACGTAGCTTTTCTTTTGTATTCTGTTCCTGCTATGTCAGTCTAGCACAATTAAACATTTCTGTGCAGTTAACAGTTTATATTTGTGTATTTATTAATATCTTACTTGTTCTATGATAATAAACTCATGCTGTAGAAACGTTTTTCCATTCCATTGCATATAGACCTAATAAGCAGACACCAAATCAGGTGCTGAGTCGAAAATAACTTTAGATTTACTATATCACAGAGAAGTCTGTCTAGCTGGACCATGACGTTCATATGAAAGATGAGATATAGGTCGACTTTTGCATGAATGGTTGTGTTTTAAGTTGTATTTTAAGTCTTCTCAATTGGAGCATCAACCTTTTCTGATATTTCAGTAATAAATCTCTGCCCCATCAGGAGGGAAAAGGCAGATAAGGCTAATTATCTCACGCTAAATAAATGCTCTTTATTCAGACTACCAATTCAATATTCTAAAATTCTATTATCTGAATTATATTAAAAATGGGACAGGGTTTTTCTATTATTTGTCATGTTTGACTATAAGTTAGGAAGTGAATTTACCTGCTTGTGACCCTGAATAATGGGTAGTGATGATGAAAATGTAATGTTTTATTTTTATATTAATGATGTTCTAGTTAAGTGACAAAAATCCATTCAATAACCCGTTAAAACAGCATACTGAATAAACATAAAGCCACAGAACGGCACATCTTCATTCTTTTCCACAGCATCCTGGCTTAGCTGTAGTAGTCTGCTCTGCCTCATCCGTCTTTTATTTATTGTGCATTGACTACACCTCTCTCAATAAACTAATACATACAGTTTGCATGAAAATAAATAATAAATAGCCGAAAAAGTATTTTAAATAGTCTAATAAAATGGAAACAAACGGAACTCGTGTAGTGTATAATATTGTATGTGGATTTAGTGTGATCAGCTGATTCAGCTGTGTGGCGATGTCATCGATTATGCTTTGTCTCAGTTGGAAATTATGTGTTCTGCGTCCGTACTCCGTGTCAACTTCACAAATATAAACTTACAAGTACCCACTTTGTATTGAGAAACGGCCTATTTCTTGAGCTCCACTGCTCTTCTTCTACTTGTGGAATTACGGCAGAACGCAAGCTGACAGGCCAAAAGTAGGATCGATTGCAGCGCGATTTGATTGCCTACCCTTGGTATCCCGGATGTTTTACTTGAATTTTGCAATCTGAATTTTTTCGATCTGAATATTTTTGATCTGAATTTTTTCAATCTGAATTTTTTCAAACTGAATTTTTTTCAATCTGAATTGTTTTAAACTGAATTTGAGCAACCTGAATATTGCATTTTGAATATACGCAACTTGAATTTTGAGATCTGAATTTGTGGCTTTAAATTCAGTGTTGATTTAAATTCAGATGTTTATGACCCTATTTTGCTTCCATAAATCAGCATCACCTACTAATGTACTAATGGGTTCTAATTGGTCCATATGAATAACATATCAATAATTCCTGCATCAAAGGTTGCTTTAAGCACTACAGACAGTAGAATAAAAAGTATAGGTACCTTGGAGTCTTGATAGCACATTGGACACCTCAGTGCTGCAAGAAAAGAAAAGTTTTATAGTTGTGTATTCTTTCAGACCTCATAATAATATAATAATATTACTAAATAGTTGAAATTGGCTGATGATTTGTACTTACCCATGCAAGTGAAGTCCAATGGGGGAAAGCACAGCCACATCTGAAGGCTTAACACTGTGAACTTCAGAAAGAAATTAAAACTTTTTTTTTTTTTTTTTTTTTTTAATCTCAGCATTGGTGGACATGAAAATTGGATTGAATGGAAATTTTAAAAAATCTGTTGTGGAAGTATGAGAATAGCAAAAAGGGATCTGATAATCTGTGGAGCAGTAATAGTAAATTTAACATACTGAAAATCACATAAACAAGTTTAAGATAAACTGTACTGATAGAACAGAACTCATATACCATATGTACTGTGATGCCCTTATGGGCTGAGATTTCTGAATAAGCAATTTTTATATTGTAATTTTATTCATGAATAATTTAACCAAAATGCTAACATTTCCATAGATTTCAATTGGTTTTGATTCTCTGTACAAATCTCCACAGTAATCTGGTGTACCAGCATGGGGTGCTTCATGCACCACTCGTGGTACACATGGCACAGTTTGTGAACCACTTTTCTAAACTAAATTAAAACCTAGAAAGTTAAATCTGTAATCTCTCATTTTGTCTTTCACAACAGAAATTAATTTTGTGGACACTTTAGGTTTACAATTGCTGAACTGCTGCAATAATTCTCAGTTTTTGCCCTTCATTTTTCTGGTAGTCAAATCCCAGTTCTTTAATTCAGGAGGATTTCAGAAATATTAAACTGGACCGAACTAATATGTAGTGACTCAGTTTTGGTCTTCACTTTCATGCAAAACAAAATCTTTGTAAATTATTGAAAGAAATACATTTCTATTGCGATCACATAGCTTCTACAAACACTGTTTCTAACATTACTCCAAACAAATCATAGACAACAAAGACTATATTCATAAAACAAATTCTACTTCAGTTTTACTCTTCTTTCTTATTTGTTATGGCATCTTAAATGTGAAAAGGTTGGGACTTAATCATCTGTTAATTCCAAGAGTGCATTTAGCAGAGAAACAAAGCAGATCAATCAGTGAAGTTATACTTGATGTTCCGTATAATTTGGCCTTGATAACAAGCTTGACGTGATAACAATGACAAAAAAATTAATTACTGTAAGGAGTAGATATCTTGCTGAACTTGCAGCCATAAATTATCTAATAGTGAGCAGTGCTTATGTGCCTTACCATTTGAAGGACGTTGCTGAGAGGAAAACATCTGAGGGCAAAGTAGTGCCGTTACTGCAAGTAGTGAGAGATGATAGAGAATACAGGAAGATATTAGCATGCAAAATCCTGTTATTCAAGCCTGTTTATGTTATGTTAAATAAATAAAGTTCAGTTAAATTGTGTTCCTGAAGCAGCAATGGCATAAAGCTGAAACATCCTGTAAATATCCAATAACGACATCTGTCAGATCCCAAAAGTGATTGGAAAACATATCCAAAAACTATGATTTCAAATTGTATGACTATAAATTAGAATATAAATAAATGTCAGGTATGAGCTGCATATCTAAAAGTTGATTAATCACCACATGGATTCCTTTCATATCCACTTGAGCAGTTTCAAACAGTGATAATTAATTTCTACTATGTCAGATGTTCAAATAACTGCAGCATAATAGTGAAGACCTGTTGTCCATGTGAGGCTCAGCAGTGTGATCAGAGTCAGCCATGGAAGCATCATTTTGCAGTTTTTTTCGGCCCTTGTGCGTCTTTCCTGCAGCCCGTCAGTCTGCTGTCTCTGTTTAGTGCTCAACTCTTTCAACGTCGTTAATCAGTTGTAACCAGTATATGTCAGTTATAAATGATATACACATCATAAATATGCAGAGAAGAAGGGGCTGGCCTACTTGTTCAAAGAGGCCATGCCATTAGGTTTTATGTTCGTCAGAACACTGATAAGTTTACTTTAAGGTGAGTGAGAGTCTCTGAGATGTTAGTGTAATCCTATTGTTATCCACAGATTTTAAGAATCAGGAGAGACAAAACAACAATTTACCCATCAATCAATATGCTGTCAGCTTCACATCAGATAAAATGCCCATCCCTTTGTTACATAATCTGGAATAAGTGGAAGTTAATAAATTAGTTTGCCATTTTGATTTCTGTCGAAGCCAGATGGGTCAGATGTCCTACATGAATGTTGACCATGTTGTACATGATTGAGACCAGTATCAAGATTAGAAAGCATCTGGTAGAATGTTGAAAAAAAATGTTAGCGTGCTTTATATTCCTGACAATATCCACTTAATAAACATCAGTGACAGCTAAGCTCTCATGTGCTTTTAAGGAAGGTATGATCCTGGCCTGGCTCCTGGCTGGCTGAAAAGGATCCTTCTACTCCTTCCTGTTTTCTTCCCACTGTCCTTCCCTCTTTTCATTCTGTTTTCCCTTCTTGCCTCATTTAGGATCCCAAACAGCTAAAAACAGTGGTAGAGGTGATCTAAAAAGTGTGTCTGTTCTAAGTAATATATATATATATATGTATATTTATTTACACATATGTGTGTGTGTGTGTGTGTGTGTGTGTAAATAAAGGAGATATGGTCATTTAAAATCTACATAATGTCATCAGAACAAAACATGCTGCAGTGTTATAAACCTTTATCTTTTATTCCTGAAGTTCTCTCTCTTCTGATTAAAGATGAAGGATGACCAGAAGGAAGTACATAAGTTAAGGAAACAACCAGATTTTTGTTACTTCTTTGCTTTAGTTTTGAACTGTACTGTCATGTCAAATACATCTGTGTGTGTGCATTCAAAGACATCTGTACAACACACACACCCCGAGTTAGGCACTCAAAAGAATGGTATATTTAAAAGCAAAAGACAAAGGACGAATGTGTTTCTGTTATTAAACATATTTTATTTTAAGATATTGATTTTTTTTTTTTTTTTTTTTTTTTTTTTTTTGTATATGAAAACAATTTTTTTTTAATTGCTTGTTGCTCACAGCAGATACTGTGAAAGCAGTCAACTTTCTGCAATCATGATTACTGTAATCGATAAAAGGTTGTATTCTCCTGCCTTTACAGTCTGTTATCTTCTGTCAAGGACAGTTCAATCTGCATGAACCCCCTGCTTATCTCCCTCATCTCGGCTAATCTTTGAACCATTTGTCCTCCAGTCCCTCATGAGCTGTGCCAAGAATTAACAACTGGCTGGCCTTACTTGTCCCTCTTCTCTCCTCATTCTGAAGGGCAAAGAGAAGGAAAAGTGTCACAGAGAGGATTTAGTTTAGGATTTAGAAGAACTTGACTGCACATAAGGCTGGCACTTGCAGTAAATGAAAGCTTCTACTCCAGAGCCCGAGCAATAAGGTTTGTGGCTGGGAAAAGATGACTATGATTATACGCAGAGTAAGGAAGAAGATGCTTGAGAGAAATTTGTGAGGGATCTTTTTTTTTTTTTTTTTTTTTTTTTTTTAAATATTTTTATAACTCAGTTGAATTGGGGCTGGGAGATCAGCAGAGTAATGAATGGCGCAAGAAGTCCTCATACCCAAGTGACAAAAAGGCCAAACAGGAAAGGAAATGTAGTTCCCCCCACAAATCAAGGCACACTGTTTCATTATAAAGCAAAAAAGCTGAAAAGCCTGTATTCACTAGGCTATATGATGAACACTATAATTTACAACACGTATCAACTGTACACCTAAAATTAAGAAAACTTCTTGAATATAAGAGTATGGGCGTATAGGACTTAATCTGATGCCAAATCATGTTTGTGTGCACTAAGCAACCAGACAACCATCCATCACTAACATCCATCTGGTGGTTTGTCGCCCCACATGGTAGGATATGTGAAAGTAGCCCTGTCTTCCTGTAATGCACCCTTCCAGCTCCTTTACTGAAAAAAAAAAAAAAAAAAAATCCCACCACTTTCTGTAATTTTTCTGTTTTGACAAAGATTTCCAAATCTGCTTGTTGATTCCATATTTTAGTGCACTCAGAGCATCTTTCAAACTCTTGGTTGCCTTCTTCACTGCTTCCTAAGCTGTCTGCAAATCTCAGAAGTGGTTACGAAGCTGCTTTTTCAGTCTCTCTCTGTCAGATCTGTTAACAAGCTTTCCATTTGAGACTGTCCTCTTCAGCATCGGTAAAATCAATCATGGCTAACTATGAGAAATGTAAAGCTTACCTGAATGAGTGTGTAGTGGTTTGTGGTGTGCATGTGGGTTAAAGGTTACAGGGAATAGAGATAAAGAAGGTGGAGGATTTTAAGTACTTAGGGTCCACAGTCCAGAG